>JAVSBV010164315.1:0-14292 GCA_033117975.1 Parotocinclus spilosoma | reverse complement strand
TGTGTGTGTGTGTGTGTGTGTGTGTGTGTGTGTGTGTGTGTGTGTGTGTGTGTGTGTGTGTATGTATGTGTGTGTGTATATGTGTGTGTGTATATAGATAGATAGATAGATAGATAGATATGTATGTGTATATATATATCTATCTATGTGTACTCAAAATCCAAAAAAGGCATCTTCTCTGCTATATATTGAATAATATTATAGAGGAAGTGGGATCACCTCAACAAAGAAAGTTATAAAGGTGTCTTGAATGTAAAGAAGAAATTTGGGAAGTGCTGAAAGAAAGCTGGTAAAATAAACCAGAGATTACTTTAGAAACTTCAGGACAGTCTTCCCAAAGGAGTTCAAGGTGTGCTTAGCACCAATGGAGGTCACACCAAAAAGAAGCCGTTTTGTTGTTTTCTTTTAAACTGTGTGTTGGTATTTTCTGTTTCTGTTTACTGTCAGCGTCCTGCACTGCACAGACCGACTGCTGTTTTTCCTTTCAGTACAGTTATGTTACAGGAAATAAAGGAGAAAAGATGTACCAGTATGTTTAGTCTATTAGAATCTGAAGGCCAGAGCGATGTCATCGCCCCTTCATAGTAATCTCAGATTCATGAGGTGCGTCTATAAAATCTGCTAAACAGCCTCCTCATACATACTGTTCATAAACTAGCCTGGATTTCAGATGTTGGTGTTAGAGCCGTCAGACATAGATGTGGGATTTCACTTACATTTACATAAACCCATTTAGCAGACACCCTTACCCAGGATCATATATAACTGATAGAGTCTTGCAGTCCAAGCAATGGTGGGTTAAGGGCCTTGCTCAAGGACCTAACAGTGGCAGCTTGACAGAAGTGCGATTTGAACCCTGGACCTTCTGGTCCACAGTCCAGTACCTTAACCACTAGCCACTTTAATACTGTCTTTATTTTTTCATACATTCAATGCAATGAGCTTAGTAATGCTTCCTTTACTTTCTTAGACTTGAAGATCCATGTTGCATAACAGAGATGGGGACTCGAGTCGACTAGGGGTGTGCGATTTTGACCTGAAATGATACGTCAATATTTTCACTGATTTTTGTCTTTAATAATAATATAACTGTTAGGGTTCCTACCTTTCGCCCCGGAGCGTTCTGCTGTTCTCGCCGTTTGCCCTTACAGAGCAATCGGTAAGGCGGTTTATAAGTTGTGCTTAATTTACGACCTGATGACGAACACCTGCTTCTCCCCTTACTTAAGTGTGGGTTCTAGCGTTGTTCATTGACAGGTCGTCACTCCATCCCGCCCGCTACTTAGCATTTTAGGTACACATTGAGGGTTTCCAGTTCTGTACTTGTGCACTCCTCGCACGCCTGAGCTTACGCTCTTCTCGCTCTCGGCTACTATAGAGTCTCACTCCACCCGGCTGCACGCCCTGATTGAGACGCGCCCCAGTCCGACTTACTCACGCTATACGTGCACCCGAGCGCATGCTCGCCCTCTGGCGCTTCGTCGCCTTCCGTGATTTATTCACGCTCGTGCTACCCGCGCCCCCGACCTCACCCTTGCCCTCTTGCGTTTCTAGCTACCTCCGTGCCTCGCGATTTGGGAGACGTCCCAAATCAGTACGTTATCGTTCTCTTTGCACGTCTGCCCCTTTTGCAGTTCGCGCTTTGCTCCCACTCGGGACGCAACACAGCGGCACGCCTTTTCTTCCTTTTTACTTTTCTTGCGTTTCCGCCCTTTTCCCCCCTTTTAGTTGTTTCTATATTATTTTCCCATTAGGCCAGACTTTTTTAATTGATTGTTCCTCTGATGTCCCTACTTAGAATCTACTAATAAATCTTTATTTTTCCAGCACTTTTCAATTTCTCGAGGACTATGTGGAATCAGTACAAGGAAGGAGGAAGAAATTAAAATATTTTTTTTATTTTAAAATAAAAAAATTTTAACCTACAATTAAATTAAAGCGAATCTGGAAAAAAAAATTAATGAACAGAAGAAAACGGTTGGCTCTCCACCGGAGGTTGGAAAAAGCTAAAAAGTTTTTGTTTCATTTCAACCATTGGTGCTGCGGTGGATCCGAGAAATACCAAAAATATATATATTGTATTTTGTAATCTTCAAATATGATCTTCGGCGGATCCGGGAAACAAGCAATAAAAAAGTCTGGCCTTATTATTATATGTTGTGGGATTCCGTCACTCCCGCATCTATGGGTCCTGCCCAGTATCGTAACAATAACTTGGCAGTATGTATCTTGAGTTTAAAGTATTCAAAAGCAGTCTGAACCCATCTCTTTTAACCACCTGAATTGGCGTCATGTCTTTCACAATGTAACTGGTGACAGCATTTGTTCTGTCTTGCCTGTTGCTTTTTTTTTGTTAAAAGGCCCTTTTTTTGCAGAATTATTCCATATTACGGTTTGCTGAGTGTGTTTTTGCGCCACTACCTTGGCTGGTTTTAACCCGTCATAGACAGCTGGCTCCAAAGTTTCTCATAACTTTTATAGTCCACATGGTGGTTAGTTCGCAGATGATGAAATATGTTTGATTTCCAGGGTTATTTGGCAACCGAGTTATTTTTCTAACTTAGTCTGCAGATATCCTTCTTTAGAGCAACATCTGTATTTTTAAAGCCAAGTTGCTTATATGCAATTGAGGATGAGTGACAATGTAGACTGAGAGGCTGGTCGTGTCTGTATTTTGTCTCCTGCTGCAGTTTGTTCACACATTTCAACTTGGACTTCACATTAGCGCTTAATTCATGCCATTGGCACACTGTATGCACCCAGTGTTCATGTGCTGTAGTCTAGTCCGCATGGCTTTCTAACATACTGATGAGGACTCACACACTTGAGACTTCACATACTTCGGTTTGGGCCACACTGGGCTCGACACCCTGGGCTTGACTTGGACTCTGACTGACCACCAACTTGACTCAGACGAATCGCCTCATGAACATTCGTATTGCTTGCGAATGCAGGGAATTTCTAGCTACCAATTTAGCATCATGCAATGTTTGCACTTGTGTTTTCCATTGTGCCATATAAATAAATTGATATATTTGTGTTTGTGACTTTCACTAAATGCTGGGCAGTTAAAGGAAGATGTGGTTTCTCATGTCTGAGGAGAAGTAGTGACCACCTGCAATAGATGCAAATATATCTAGGCTCAGATTTTAAAAAGCATTGTTGCAGATAATAAAACTGAAAGAAAAACAACTTCTATAGGCTGCAGGGGGAAGTATTTAGTGTGACCAACCCCCCCACCCCCCTAGCAGTAACTGAATATGTTCTGTGAAACAGGACACTGACTGAAATGGGCCATAATGGGACATTCCCATAGTCACATAATAGCTTAGGTATTCTTTTAAACAACAATATTAATTAATGCTATTTAAAACCCCTTGTTTAAGGGGGGGGATTAAATTCTTTCACAGTCCTTAAGCAATGTCAGGCTACCAAAGCTTTGTATAGCACAACACCTGCATTGTCCTGTGACCCCCAAAAAAGAGTTTAAATTGGGCGTAGCACCAATAATGGTTACCAAATATAAATATATAAAAATATTAATGAATATTCCCAATTTTTTTATAAGCAGTATAGATATAAAGATTAGAATTACTACATTATACAGTTTTACGGTTTTGTAGTGGTGTGACCATCATTGGTGCTAAGCACAATTTGAACTCTTTCGGTTAAGGGCCTTGACAGCTTTTTGGCAGAGGTGGGAATTGAGCCCCGGACCATCAGGTCCAGAGTCCAGTACCTTAACCGCTAGGCTACCACAATCCCTAAGCAGTGCATTATAAGACTAAAACTAAATTTGAAAACTAAAGGATCTTGCTGTTTGTCTTCAAGACTGTGATTCTCTAACTTGTCATTTAGGGGTGAAATAAGATGTACTATTTATATAAGACAGATTTTGAAGTCCTATTATATAAAGACGGACAGATCAGTGTTTTGGTGGCCCATCACTGGATGCCATGTTCACTGCAATTAAAGCATGGGCTGCGTCCAAAACCACATCCTGTTCAGCATGGAAGTGAGCAGTACCCCAGTATGAGAAGAAGGTTCGTACTGAAAGATTAGACCGCTTTAATAGTTATTATTCAATTAACATCTAGGCCACCCAAGGAGGACGGGTCTGTTTTTGAGTCTTGGTCTTCTCAAGGTTTCTCCATTCTTTAGTCGGGTAGTTTTTCCTTCCCACTGTTGCTCAAGGCTTGCTCAATTTGGGATTGGCCTTTTAAGATAATAGAATATTGTAAAGCTGCTTTAAGTATGCCATTTAGCATGCAGCGTTGGTCTAAACTGGTTTATTGTCATCTATGACAAACTATTTGTACACACAGCTGGACACAATGTGAGGTCTGTCTTGTGTCATCTTATGTCTCAGCTACAGGGTCAGCTGCCGTCAAATACCTCGTATAACGCAGCCTCTGATTTACTCTCAGGATCGTCTGTATGGGTTGAAAATTGGTACTGGATACTGAAACAGATCCGATCCATTCTTCTGTCTCTACTATTGTAATTCTTAAGACCACAGACCTTAAAGTAAATGGACAGTGGTCGCATGGAAGTTAAAATTCTATGTATGCTTTGCACATGTAATAACATGTAATAAAGTCATCCGCTCCCCTTCTCTCTACAGGAAATGCTTACTTATCGACTTGAAATACGTGAAATCAGTGTTTCAGAATAGCTAGTGACTTGTCCAGTGAGCTTTGTTTTTCCAGTAGCTTTCGCAAGCATTTTCAAACTGATCCACCTGGTATTATGAGAGCCCATTGAACCGAAGGTAGATTGGGTATCGCTGCCTGCGCGAGAACAAATTCTGTGTAGCCAATGGTATTAATGCATCTGGACAGAACTTTGAATCATTCTCATTTTGGAAAACATCTCTAACAAGGTGAGGCTCTCGTCCTGAACGAGTTTCTGGCACTTGGCAAGCGTTACAATGAAATATTTAGTAATTAAGCTGTAATGGCGTGTAATTAATAAGGAAATAGCAGTGACTTGTTAGTGTATAGTAGTAGTGGTAGTGGTGGTGTTATTTCAAACCATGTTCTTTCTTTTCCTTTGAATAATATACTGGTTTGGCCGGGAGTTTTCTGCCTCCCACTCCCACTGTCGTAATTTTCACCCTGATTTCATGCCAGTGATGTTGTTCCTGGCCCTTTCCGACGTTTTCCTCGATGACTTCAGTCCTACAAAACATGTTTTGAACCAATCTTACTCCATTATTGACATGTGGGTAGAGAATTTTCATCAGATGTTTTCCCGTGTCTTACTGTTCCGCATCATGTCATTTCTGCTGACTTTTACCATTACATTTCAATGGAAATTCTCTGTCTGCAGCACGGAAATGGCAAGCAGGAGGTTTTGCCAAGACGGAACAGCTTCACTCCCATGTCCAGCCAGGGCCAGGTGAAGCGGCCACGGCTGTTCAGTGTGGGAAATCCACCCCGCATCCCTCTGCCTGAATCACTCAGCCCTTCGCAGCTTCCTGAAGCCCAGGAACACGAGGAACTTTCCAAACACAAAGTAAGCCCAATGTGTTTGTTTTTTCCTCACCAGAGCTGCAAGGCTTTCCTTAACAAAGCCCAATTTAATTAGGAAAATATTGTTTGGTTTGGTAAGACTTTTTGTACGTGTCAGATGTTTTAACTGTTTTAATGATTTGCATTTACTGTTATTGATTTTATTTGAACGAATTACTTATTTATTTTAATTAAAAAATAACACATTACTACAGTTAATGTTTTTCGTTCGTATTTGACTTTTTTTTAAAAAGCATGACGCAGCCGTATGACTGAAAAACATTGAGAATGAACAACAGAATGTTTTTATAATATACTGCTTACAAAAGTTAGGGGGTGTTTCAAAGTAAAATATCCCATAATAAGTGTACTTGCATTACATGCATTGCAAAACAACAACAGTTGTTTATTTTTACTTATCATATGACCTGAATTATGTGTGGTAGCCTAGCAGGTAAGGAACTGGACTCTGGACCTGAAACCATCTCGTGAAACCGTACAAATGCCGTTACAATGTTTACCTTTTGAAATATCAACATCAACTGTGCACAACAAAGACCCGCCCATCCACTTCCATATCTTACCAAGAAAGCTCTCCTGACCCACCGGTGTCATTTAGTGTTTAATTGACCAAGCTCAACAAGATTATTTTGAATAATCATCAGACTCACTGCTAATTCCACTTTCAAACTGTCTGCCATAGCTCCTCTCTCAATTTAATCTGATCCAAGCAGAATATCAGAACCAGGTGTTTCTTTGGCCCATATCAGCTCAGTGGATGGATGCCATTGAATTCCATTTCAACGACTGAAAGGCCTCTGTTTTGTCTACTTTTGCTCCAATCTTTGAACAATCAGACCATTTTGAGATTGGTTTCCCACATTTAATTAAGCATCTCTTACCCTTTCTTATTAAAGATGAACATTTAGAGTTATGGTAAATGTACTACACTGTTCAAAAGTCTTAGGCCTCCATTAGACTTGTTGTTGTGTTATCAGTGGGATTCCAGCCATATATAACATATTGTTGGTGAGTGAACCCAAAGAATTCTGAATTCTTGAATTCTCATTCCACAATGTTTTTTTTCTACTTATCTCCATTCCAATTATATATGATTAACATAATTTGGTCTTTTCACCCCGTTCCTTTTCCGAAAAGGTGATTTCTTGGCGGCTGCCCTTCCAAAAAGACTTTTACTGATAAAAATTTGGGCGAATATATACATATTGTTTTATTGTTAGAAATGAGAAATAAGTAAATACGTCATTATGTGCCCCAGTCCCGGGTTTTAGCCCAGGGTGGAGCGGTCTGGGTCCTTTCTGTTTGGAGTCTGCATGTCCTCCCCGTGTCTGTGTAGGTTTACTCCGGGTACTCCGGGTTCCTCCCACAGTCCAAAGACATGCGTGTTAGGTTAATTGGTGTCTCTAAAGTAGCCCTTAGTGTGTGTGTGTTTGTGTGTGCCCTGTGATAGATCGGAGCCCCGTCTAGGGTTAATACTGCCCTTGCATCCCAGATTTGTCTAGTGGGCACCAGCTAACCCGCAACCCTGTGTGGATTAGGTGGAAAATGATGGATGGATGGATGGATGAATTATGTTAATGGTAAACTTGGTGGCTTGAGACTGTTTTAGACAATGGTGGCACAACCTTGTATATATTTTATACACCAATTAGTCAATGGTAATCCATAAGGTATTCACATTTCAGTCATACCCATGCTTCAGCCTCGTCATATTTAACCAAACCTTTCATTTCACAATAGATGGATTGTGATAAACAATTGGATTAACCTTGTAAAAATGCAGTGTTGTAACTAAAGGTTATAATGAACTTTTTGCAGGAAAGCGTGAACTGTTTTAGCGGAGAATCCTGATGATGTATGAGACGAAGAGATGAGCACCTCCATCTACACTCGGATGAGTCAGCCCATACCTTAATCCTGTGATAGGAGCCAAGCCCAGAAACTCCATGAATCAGCTTCTCCTGCTTCTGTTTGTGTATTTATTTGTGCCTCTTTCTTCTATACCCCTGTCTCGCACTCGTTTTTGCTCAGTACGTGGGAACTCCATCGTCGTTTTGTGTTTTTCTTTATTAATAGCAACTGGCAAAACTTCAGAGGTCAAATCAAGAGGTTGGCGAGTTCACGCATGATGGGAAAATAACAAAACAAAATATTTTATATATCAAACCTGCTTCGTATATCTGCACTTAAAACTCAGTACAGTTGTCCTTGTTTTACGATACAAAATACTGTAAACGTCAAAGTTAGTTGAAAACCCTTTTTTTGCCGTTAACATGATGTACAGATTTGAAACGTTGTAACGAACCCTAACCCTTTAGTAACTTAATTTTAGCCTTGTTTGTTTACTAACATAATTTAAGTCCATAATTTCAAATTGTGTGGATTTTATCTCCCAGATTGGATGAGAATCATCTGTAAAATCTGTTTCAGACTCCAAATCAAACTAATCTGTGGTAGCCTAGTGGTTAAGATACTGGACTCTGGGCCAAAAGGAATTGATACGTCCGGAAGGTCCAGGGTCCAAATCCCACCTCTGCCAAGCTGAATAAAATGAAGCTCTGGATAAGGGCGTCTGCTTAATGCTAGAAATGTAAATGTAATCTGTTACACGTTTATGCCAGGAACAAATAAGGGAACTAGTGACCACAACTGGTAACGTTAGATTTCCCTCTAAAGCCCAGTCTCAACACAAGCTGGCTTTTGTGAACCTTACAAAACCGGAATCCAAAACAAGACCCGGTTCCCAAAGACTGTTGGAACGGTCTACGGAACACAAAACCTGGACCTCTGAGCAATGGAAACGCATTGTCAGATGAGGCAACTTGAGCCAGGTGTTAAGTACAGTATTGCTTTGCACGCTCTTATAACGGGTATGAAATGAGGCAGCTTTACAGGATCAGGTAAACCCTATGGTACAAACCCATTTTCCTGGTGATTAGATGCTGAAATGATTGGTTTGATGAACAGCCATGGATGCCTGAACAATCCAGAGGGGAAAAAATACGTTTTTAAGACTGTATATCCCTTTATATTGTATTTTATCCAATATATACTTCCAACTTCGCTCTTCATGAGTGTTTTTTGCTCAGTTTAATTATTGTTTAGTTATCAGTAGCCAACAGCAATCAGAACAGTATGTGCTGTTAAACACACACACACAATTTTACTCTTTTTCTTTTTATTAATTGTTTTATTTGGCACAATGGTGTATGTATATGTGTATAGCTATAACTATAACTTTCACGTACACATATAAAAAATAATAAATGACATAAAAAAAAACATTTAATAATAATGTATAAAAGTAATAGTTAAAAAAGGGAGTAAAGAGTCAGTAAATAAATCTAGGTAAATGAAATGAAATAAAATAAAGAGGGTCATTCAGTCATCAGGTAGAACCTTAAGTGAAGCAACATATGATAGAAGTGATCTTTTAAATGTTTGCCTTCAAACAAAAATAGGTACCAATTAGCAAGTTTTATATTCTACTTTTTGTCACCTAAGTCAAAAGAAAGCACAGATGTGAAGACAGTCAGATTATGTGGTTTTAAATACAAAATAATTGAGATTGTGTAGTAGCAGTTGTTTGTAAAGGTTAAATGCCTCTATTGATGCTTCTCAATCTGCCTTACTCGTACACCAGCCTTAACCAAACTCCAGCCATAAATCTATTGAGTGGTTTGATGTAATTTATTGTCCAATTAGTTTTTATTTGTTTGTTTCCTTTGTTTTAGGTTTGTTTTACAGACCTACTGCTGGTTGGGTAGATCTAAAAGACTCCACATATGCTCAGGTATCACGACTGCTGTCATATTTATTACAAGCTTGATGTTGGTGTTGTGTTCGTTTTACAGGAGAGCAGATAAAAGGGGATGAAATGTGCTGTATATGTTTTCTGTATCTTTACATTCAGTAATGTCTTTTAGGCCCTGAGCTTTTTTATTTAAACATGAATGTAAAGAATTAAATGTCATAGTTACAGTAGCTGTTGTCTCTGGTCTTGAGTTATGATTCAAAAATGATGTATTCTGTAATACTGTAATTATGTAATCAAAAAGTAATAATAATTATCTGAGTGCACTGGCAAATGATTCTGCTATTAATATTTATTATCATTTAGCTATTAGGAGACAATGTGCCTCCAATAACTTACAGCTGAGGACTCATTATCTTAAATCTATTTTGTTATTTAATTTAAATTGTATTACTGATTTACATTTTAATATTAATTAATTTATAAATTATTTAGTTATTAACTTAATGTTACTATTACTACTAAACTTTATTATTTAAATTAACATCTAGGCCACCCAAGAAGAATGGGTCCCTTTTTGAGTCCTGGTCAAAAGGTTCAGGGAGGTTTTCCTTTCCACTGTTGCTCAATTTGGAAAAATTATGTGCATGCAATCCTTACAGTCCTGAAAGGGTTAAACGAATAAGTTTGCGATCATTTTCTCATGTCAGTGTGGGGTAGTGTTCAAAACTGAGTCTAAGGTGTTGGTGTAAATGAGTCCAGAAGTATGGTGTAGATTGTGGATGGAGTTCAGCATCCCGACAACCTGATGGATGAAGCTGTTCAGCCATGTAGTGGATTGGCCTCGAAGGTACCGGTACCTTTCTCCTGAGGGCAGATTGCTGAAGAGTTTGGAGTGTGAGCCACATACAAGTTCCCAAGTTTATTGGCGCTTTTGGCAGCTGGTCATTTCTCATTCTTTCTTACTACTTCCTTGGTTTTGCACAGAGGTTCCTTTCACCATTGGGTGCTGTTGCACCGGGGTTTGTTTTCAGCTTGTTTTTCCACAGGTGCAGAGGCACTGTGCGTTTTAGTTCTGGGACTCTGGGGATTGCTAAAATTAAAGAGCAAACTCTTGCAATGCAATGCAGTTGGTTTGTATTTTTCACCCACCCTGGGATTGGGATACCTGTGAGGCAGCAAAGTATCTTAGTGGGATTTCAGACAGTTTTTCTAACCACATCAACTTCCAGATTTTATCTGCACAACAACAGAGTCAGAATAAGTCATTTTCTGCAGAGGAGCTGCTCAGAAACTCATACTGGCTCTTGCCATTTCCAGGCTTTCAATATTTTAGCTGCCGTTCCATTGCTCTTCTCTTCTCTGTTTTACTGACATCATTCCACTAACAAACTCTAGGCCTATCCTTCCCACTCCAGAGGGTGCTGCTTCCCTCCTACACTCCTGTCAGCAAATACAGTAATTATTTACTTATAGAGTCCTGAGGAAGGAGCTCATTACGGCCAGTGTGTGTTTGGTGTACTAGAGGCTGTCTATAGACACCCAGTGAGCTTTCTCATATCCCTTTGTGGAATGAATTGCAGTTTTTGAGTCAATCACTGCATTTTTTCACTTTCATGGTGGAGTAGGTGTTGAGCTATGAGACATAACCACAAGAACTTGTATCCGCTGGGTTGAGGCATTATGACAAAAGGTGTGGCCCCTGTGCTAAATGATTGTTTGATGACTTGCGTTTGCCCAACTTTCCAGTTAATTTTTTTTATAGTATTTTGCTAGGCATCACGTATGTCACAGCCTCTCCTTAGGGTGTTCCAGGCATGGTGCTGTAGGATGTTACATTTAGGCAAACCTCAGTGTTGCAATAACAACAATTTCAATATACACTCGCTGTTCTCTTATTAGGTACACCTCCTTATTACTACACTTATTGTCCGTTTTAACAGTTTCACTTAACCTACAGATGCACTTTGTAGATCTACAATTACAGACTGTAGTCTATTTGATTTTCTACATACCTTGTTTGTCCCCTTTATACTTCAGGACCCCCACAATACCAGCCTTAATCAGGTCCTGTTTAGGTGTTGGGTCATTCTCAGAACTGCAGTGACACTGACTAATGGTGGTGTGTTAGTGTGTTGTGCTGGTATGAGTGGATTAGATACAACAGTGCTTCTGGCATGCAGATGAGCTTGTTTCTAACTTAACATCTGCAAGGTTGAGCAATATTATAAATGTGTCTAATAGAGTGCACAATCAGTGACCACAGTGTTTAAATACTCCAGCAGCACTGCTGTGTCTGATCCACTCTCATCAGAACAACATTTACTAATGCAGCATTCAGAACGATCCACCACCCAAATAGTACTCTGATCTGTACTGGTCCTGTAAGAGTATGGGAGAGAATAGCCAAAAATATAAAGCCACCAGCATCCTGAACACTGATGAACAGCCAAGTTTAGCACTGTTTAGACCTATGATTAGTTTGTGTGCATATATGTCCCTTAATATTTTTTAATAAAGTATAGTAAAAATAATCATTTCCATCAATTGAAAATTGGATATTATGTTTGGGATTAAATTGGGAGATCATCACATACTAGGACACGTATTAAATGTGTGCATGTGGTATAAAATGATGAATGCCAGATGTTTTCATATAATAAAAAAAAAGTTCAAACAAGAAATCAGGGTTGGTTCTTCCTATACATGTTCAATTCAATTCAATTCAAATTTATTTATATAGTGCCTTTTATAATGGAGCATTGTCACAATATTACACTTTCTTAAAAGGCCAATCCCAGGTTGAGCAAGCCTAGGGCGACAGTGGCAGGGAAAAACTCCCTAAAATGGTAGGAAGAAACCTTGGAAGGACCAAGGCTCAACAGGGGACCCATCTGCCTCCTACATGTCTAGGCCAAGCCCCTGATCTCTTTAAACACTATAAAATGCCCCTGGTCCAGTGCCAAAATTACAATGCACAAACCTGAGATAAATAATCACAATACTTATGGAATATGAGTCGTAATGTTTTGTTTTGTTTTCTCAGAGAGCTTATCTCAACGTCTGTGCATGAGCTGGAGGGTTCTGAGTTCAGACTGACAGGAGTTCTGTCCGTCAAAACCCCCTAACCCACAACAACTTCACTTTATTTGATATTTCACGCCTTTGTAGGAGAGGGTCAAATGTGACAAATGAATAAGACGTAAGGACGTTGTGCACAGAGCTTCAGAGCTTCAGGATTACACAAGTGTTGTCTCCCAATAAACCCACAAACGTGCAACCAAGTGAAAACACCTGACTCATAAATGTGGTGCCACTTCTACAGCAGTCTAAATTCATGTAAACCGCTTTAGTTTCATAAACTGTTTAGGGTCAGATCTAGATCTGTTAGGGTTCTATAGAACGTTTCTCTTCTGACCTGACACGATCGATGCGTTGAACGTGCCAATAGATTTGGATTTATTTCTGCCTTTTTATTGGGTGGCAGTTTTATGGCAGTACCCAGTCAGTAGGGCATCCAGTGTTTATGACCGTATTTTCCTCACAAAGGAACAGGGGCGTTTTAAGTTAAGGGTGGTGCCTGTCCGCCTGAAACCCATTTCCTGTCATATTTGGTCCAAGTCTGTCTGTTGTCATTACGAAAAACTTGACAGACAACAAAAAGCTTAAAGCAACATGGCCTTATTTATAATGGATGTTTTTATGGTGGGAGGTAAGGGCTGGGGGGAAGGGGGTCTGAAAATATGTTGCTCACAAAATTAGGGGATAGTTCAAAAGGAAATATCCCCATATTTTTGTAAGCAGTCTAATATTTGCTTTATTAAGGATTCTGTATTGAGTGTTTAGTTAGCTTTATAAATTAAGTATAAATCTAAAACAGTTTTTAATGGCTTATACTGTAGTTGTGTTGCCTGTTTGAAGGGGTGTGCCCCTGCGTGTTGTTTGTGAGGTAGTTTACTGGGCACAGGGTGAATCACTGCCGTGTTGTTCTCTCGTGGTTGGCGTGGACCAATGATAGAACAGTTCACGACGCATCACTGAGAGTTCCAAAAACAGGTTTGTACTGTAAACGATTAAAAGTAAATATTCAGGTTTGTCTTAGCAGACAGGAAACCCTAAGACGTCATCAGCAAAGTGACAAATCTTTAATCCGGTCTTCATCGGTTGAAATGAAATAACAGACAAATGCAATAGTTGAAATACTTAAGGCCGAGACCCTACAAGACTTCCATTCTCCATGTCTAAACATGCCCCGTCATTAATGTCTAAACACAACCCCAGCTGTTACCTGAGTGCAGGTAATGAAAGAGCAGAGTTCTATATCAAGCCGCCAGAAATCAGTTTCTTATAGATGATGTGTAAAGCAATTCACTACTGTTTTTAACATTGTTGTGCCAGGAATGCCATCCATGTTTTGCCAATTATAATGGGAATACTGGGACCATTGACAGATGGTGCAAAGGGGAAACCTTTACACAGAAACAGATGATATGACTGTAAAAGGGAGATTCAATTAGGAACCCAGTATTAATAGTAGGACTTTTGGGGCACTAACAGACTAATACACTTGGAGTTCAAACACCTTTTCACTTAAAATAACTTTCAAAATTACAGAAAAATGGTCTGTTTGATTTTTTTGCCTGCAGAATCAAACAAAAATCAAGCATAAAAAGTTTCAAGGTTGGGCACCCTAAACAGAACACTAAATCCAGAAAGAATGTAATCCAGTCCAGCTGGTGAGATAATGCACCAGTACGGTTTGCCAATCTTCATGAAACCCAAGAGAACTAAGGATGTCATTATAGACATATTATGCATGTATTATACTATTTTATTATTTTGTGTTTATTAGTCTATGGGGGCAGCACGGTGGCTCGGTGGGTAGCACTGCTTGCCTCAAAACAAGAAGGTCCCGGGTTCAATCCCAGGTGGCGGCGGCTTGGGTCCTTTCTGCGTGGAGTCTGCATGTCGTCCCCGTGTCTGCGTGTCTTTACTCCAGGTACG
>JAVSBV010164305.1:0-14293 GCA_033117975.1 Parotocinclus spilosoma | reverse complement strand
CGATTGTAAAGTGTCTAAGAAAATTTAAATGATGCATTTAAATACTTAACATACAAATTATCAATTATAAATGTGACAAAAATGCCCCCCCCCCACCCCCACGGTAATACCGTATACCGCCATATAATCAGAAAACGGTATGACGGTATGAAAAATTCAATATCGCCCAACCCTAGTAGAATGAAGACGCTGGCACAATACCCCTAGATGAATGAAGACATTGGCACAATACGTAACAGTGTGTAAATACCTAATTACACAAATTTGAGTAGCGTGAATATGTTCCCTTAATCCCTGTCTAAATGCAATTTATCCTGCCTATGCGTGAGTATCTCTTAGCTTTTGCACTTTTGCGCCTTAAAAATATTAATTTATTTAATAGATTTATTTAAATATCCGATTCATTGATTAATCCAAAAAATAATCGATTATTAAAATTATCGTTAGTTGCAGCCCTAGTGGAATCCATGCGGGTAAATTTTTATCAGGATACAATCCACATGTGAGACACAGAAACAGAAAAAGTGTGAATGAGGTCCGAGTGACTTGCAAAAACAAATATTGTGACTGAATGTGAACCAAGAGTCATTTTATAGTTTTGTTTGCCTATATATTTTGAGTTGACTTAAATTCCAGCTTTCCCAAGTCTTTATTTGCCTCCACGTAAACCTTTAAAAAAAAAAAAAAGATAATATGTAGTATGCGTGAGGAGGCGTTTGTTGCAGAGTCCAAGTAGGAGAGCAGAGAGTTGGTGAACAGGTCTGCCTCTTTGTTTTAGCTGTGTCACTTGGAAAATCTCGCATAACAATTGTGCAGTGCACTCAGAACAGTCTCATCAGCAAGAATGTATCACAGGGCAATAGAAATATGAGATAAATGATTCTATACTGGAGACAAAAGAATAATCAAAGTGCATGTTATTTGTTCTGTGAGGACCAGAGGACCAGCCAAACTGAATTTGCAGACATGCAGGTAAAAAAGTAATTTAAAAAATGTTTTTTAGTATGCCCTAGGTGCAGGCAAAGCACCTGGATAAAACCCTACCCAGTGTAATACATGTTTTGACGAGTATCACATGAAACATCTGAGGAATCATTTAAATGGATCTTGGCTAATTAGACTGCATCATTTCTTGACTGCCTAAAAGTCCATTTAAAGTTTATACAATATATAAGAATGTCAAATATAATTTGCTAAAAAGCAAATGTGCTTTTTAGTGTATAATGACAAATGTTGTGTATTGTAAAAATGACACCATATGTACCACCTCTACTGTGTACCGTTGAAACCATGGTCTATTGCGAGACAGTTGGCTTTTGAAAGCATACGCATAACTGAAGGCGCTCAAGTTTTTGAGGAGTACTTATGCATCTGATTTGTTCCCCTCTTCTGTCACCTACTCTCCTTGAGTTAATCAGCACTGAAAATACCTTAAACAACAAATACAGCATAAACAGTCATATTTTTGTGCAGCGCTCCCTCTCCAGTTTAAGCCCACTTGTTAACCACTAAAAGTCAAATTCAAATATGACGAAGGAAGTAGCGTCACAGTCACAGTTTAGTTATACGTTTTAAATCAGAAATTGTAATCTGTCTATGCCACCTGTTAGGATGACATCTTTTGGATCAAAAATACACTCGTGCGCAGGCGTTAAATGATTAAAACAGCAGTGAATCCCTGCTTCTGGTCATGAATGACGCATTTATTAATCATTCACCCTGAGGAAAAGAAGTACAAACGTTACCCTGGTCTCACTAAGTTTACACTAGCTGCCTGATAAATAACAGCCTGACTACAAAAGAATATTGAATTAAGTTTTAAAGCTCTGAATTATTAACCTTCATTTTGTGGAGTCATTTCTCACAAATACAGTTTACTCGTAGCAGTTTGTTCTAAAAAAAAAAAAAAAAAAAAAAAAAAGAGTTTTAAAGTTTTAAGGTTTTCTGTCAAACCCTATTAGTTGCAGCACTTCTGGTGGAAGATGTTATATGTGCAAATACTAAAATACTATTCCAGGACATTATACATTAGCTCTATCAAACTATCAGTTATATGTTTAAAGTTTTTTATTAATAGATCATTTAATTTGATTAATCTTGCTTCTGTGTATTATTGCTTTTCTAAAATATTCATGACATTTACTTATTTGAATAACGCACTCACTATCCTTCACTCTGCTTAACAATAAGGATTATTTTTTGCTTAACCACACTTCTTTTATGTCACATTCACCTGGAGTGTTTGCTGACAAAGCCTAAAATATGTCTGGAAATCTGACATGAACGTTATTTACTTAAATGTTTATCCCTATATACAGTTGTACCAAACACTTATACAGAAGACCGCGGTAATTGTCCACATACTTTAGATTTGTAAAAGGTTAAAAGCAGCTAAATGCATAAATAACCGCTCTCAGATTTATTGCGGCATCTTTTAACTCCATAATAACTGCAAAGAGACAGGTTTCATAAGCAAACATTCTTATCCCCTTAATCCTGTCCAGGGTCATGGGAAAGCCGGTACGTAGTCGGAAGCAGAGGGTGCAAGGCAGTCACAACCCAAGACAGGGCGCCAAGCCATTAAAGGGCACATGCTCTCACACGCATGCATACTGAAGGAACTTTAGAAACCTCAATTTAACCTAACACTCATGTCTTTGAAACGTGGAAGGAAACCAGAGTACATGTAGTAATTGGAGTAAAACTCTACAAAGTCGTAGCCTGAGGTCAGGATCGAACTGGGGTAGCCGGAGCTGTTGAGGTGACCGTGCCAACCGCTGTGCCACCGTGTCACCAACACATTTAACTTTTAAATGTTAGTAAAATAGAGTAAAACCAGTAACAAATTGTGTAAATCTAGAGAACCCCTGTCATCTAAACTGCATTTTGTTTGCTTTATATTTTTGCATGAAATAATTTGATTGTTTTTTTTGATTGTTGAAAAGTGCTAAAAAATAAAAGTTTTTTTTCCTCCCTACTCAGTAGATTCTTAAGTAGGGCCATCCGAGGAACAGGCAAAGTCTGGAGAGACTTGAAGACCTCCTAGTGATCACAAATGACTTTTACAATTAGAGAATACATTTATTTTCTTTTAAGAGTTGTTCATGTTAAAATTTACTTCAGCATGGCCGGGACATTTTAAAGTAATCTGTGTAGGGATTTATTATATTTAAAAAATATATTTATTATTTAAAAGATACAACATTTTACTTTTTTTCTTAGTAGTCTGATGTATAATGATTTACGTTGTAAAAAGTCTCATTATAAGTTCCCTGGCCAAAACAAATAATTTAACCTTGTGCGGTTAAGGTGGTAGTGACATCATGCTCCTGCAGATGATGTTGCACATGGATGATGGGGCTGTAAACTCACCTGTGAGTTGTGCAATGGGATTCACAGATTGTGAAGAGGTGGTACAGTACAATAAATGTCTCGTTCAGTGTGTAGAAAATGGGGAAACAGATGATTAGCAAAAAAGTGACTGTATTTGGGCATGTCAAAAAAGATTGTGTGAAGGAAGCAGCTGAATTTGCAGGTGCATTGAAGCGTACAGGTAAGATGCCAGAAAAGGCATCCACGAAATGTGATCGACCTGCACAATTCTTTCATGCAGGATTGGCAACCAGGAACTTGTCCAGTCCGTTTCAAATGTATTTATTAACTGTAATGTATTTATTTATTATTCGTACTCGTCGAGGTATTATATACTGTTTGGTGCATTCCTGTGCTGTAAACAAGCTAAATGAAGGGAAACAAAACGGTCTAAATTCCCTACCTCGTACAAACTCTTCCTTTTTCTTTATTAACTGTTGCTATTGTTACAGAACTTGACATTTCTGATCTTGCTGGGTCATGACTTGATATGGAGAAGGGATTCAGTCAGTTGCAGTATAAAGACGAACACATATGACACAGGGAAGCCCTCATTGCAACTGCTTCTGGCAGTTATTTACACAGACCAATCAGCCCTAACTTTAAAACAAGTTGCCACCAAGGCTGACCCATTGAGGCATGGAGTCAACAGAGTCTCCAAGACCTCTGAAAGTGGCCTGTGTTACCTGGCGATACCAAGGCATTGTTCATAAATGGTTGCCCAGCACATTCTATAGATGCTCAGTTGGATGGAGATCTTGGAAATTGAGGAACACCTGTTAGAACACCCGTTTATTCCTGTTTATACCATGTTTATTCCTGAACAGTTTTTTATTCTTGTGTTTAAAGTAGTCTATCAAACCATATGCAGGTGGGACAAGCCAAAGTAATACTAAAATGAATGCCTGGACCCTGCTGAATGCAGAGCATGATGTCGGCTGATCGTTGTACATTGAAGGCCAGGATCACGTCTGTTTGAATGAGACTCTTATAGTGCCAAAATTGATTACCAATTGCAGAAGGCATGATCATAACAACCGTTAATGATTATTTAGCCATACTAGCTGTAATACTAGTGAACATTAATTATTCATAATGTTTGGATTATAATGAATTATAATTGCTGTTTGTTTATTGTTTAGAAATATTGTATATTGTTCTATATGAAATATTTAGGAGCTATGAATATTACATTTTTAAGGACCACTAAAGCTAAAAGCATATTTGAGAGGATGTGGTCATGGCAGAAGGTTGTGTCAGAAACATGAACTTTTTTTTTTTTAATATACAGTTTAATAGGAAGAAAACTGAGTAATTGCATAACTAATTTATTCTGTTACATGGCTGTCTTTAAAGAAGAATGTTTTGTTTTCAACACATGCAGCTACTTGTTTATATTTTTGTACACCAGGATTTCTCTTTATTTTGCTAGTAAGGTATTTGCAGTCTCATAAATTGTAATTAAAGCAAGCTTCATATGTGAGTGAGTGTATATTAATAAAGTGAACCTTTATATGTTGTGTTTTTTTTCTTTTTTTTAGCTTTTTGTTTTTACCTTTTTGTTTTTAAATATTACTTGTTTCACCGTCACTAATCGGCTGTCTGTCGTTTGTAGATCTGTTGAGGTTGATGTATTTTGACCTCAAGAATGCTGCCGAATCTTATCTCTTACTCATCGTCTCCTTCTTACTGACCCTAACCTCTGACCTCTGAGGAAGTGATGGCTGATCGCACCGAACGCCCAATTGCCCCTGGTCAGCTGTACATCGAGGTCGAGTATGACTATGAGTACAAGTTCAAAGACCGTATGATTACAATTAAGCAAGGGGAATCTTACCTGCTGGTTAATAAGACTAACGAAGACTGGTGGCAGGTGCGCAAAGATGAAGGCAGCAAGCCTTTCTATGTCCCTGCCCAGTATGTCCGTGAGGCGCGGAGAGCCCTTATGCCACCCTCTAAGCCTCTCCCTAGTGCAGGAGGTGGTGTTGGGACAAGAGGGGGATCAGGGAAAGACCGCCCGAATTTCCTGGATCTTAAACAATCCAACGATTGTTCGAATAAGCGAAGTCTTGCTCCACCACCCATCCCTGTGCCACAGGTGGCTTTGCAGCCACCAAAAGAAGACAAAGGTAGCCCAAAAAGCCCCAGAAGTCCGGGACCACAAACCTTACCAAATGTACAGCACGAGTCTCCGAACCAGGCTGAATCACCCATCGGGCACAGAACACCACTGGATTTGGATGGAGACAGTAACGAGGAGGGAGCGAAAGTAAGAGCTGGAGAAAGAGACGGGAAGAAAAGAGGATCAGAAAGAGATAGAGATAAGCATAAACGAAGAGACGGAGGGGATGGAGAGAGGGAAAAGAAGAAAGATTTAGCATGGGATCGACACCCAGAGAAGGAGAAGTGGAAAAAGGGAGAGAAAGTAGGAAATGGAGAGAAGGAGAAAAAGATGGAGGGAGTGCGGGATAAGGCAACTGCACCTGGAAACTCGCCTAGAGGGGCATCAGAGAAAAATCAAATTGATTCTGAATCTGGGGATGAGCTTAGCAGCAGTTCTACTGAGCATCTACAGGTAAGCGACACACTTGTTACAATTCCTTTAATTTCCGATTGCAAATATCTAACCCCATTCACAATACAGGACATTATGAAGTCACCTGAACTGGTAATTAGGGCTGCACAATAATGCAAAAGCATTAATAAATGCTGAAACATTCACCTGATTTCACCAGAAATCAATAATCATGTTTATCCTCAGTAAATTAATAAACATGCTTTAATAATGCATGTTGCTTACCCAAATAATGGGTTTAAATGGAAATAAAGAAGGTGGTGACAGGCAGGGATACATGATATTACGGAGAATTAAACCAAGGAATCTTCTATATCAAAAATAACTAAATGATTCATTTAACAATTTATGTTTAAAGTAGCAAACATTATTAAAACAAAACAAAAATAAATGAGAAGCTGTAAACCAATAACATTAATGAGTGTACCATGATTTGGTTTCATTTGTGACCTTGCATGTCTAAAAAAGGTTTAGCACATTCTGCTATGTGGCTTATTATGCTGATGATGCGGAAACGATGTATAGTGTCGTCACAGTGGTCATGCATAAGCTTTGCTTTTTTGCACTTCACACAGTACATAACCAACTTTCCTCAGTATTCATTACGATTAGGGATGCAACTCATATGTGGAAACTAAAATTATTTGGTCGAAAATGCCAGTGTTTCGGTGAAAACACTGTTTAAATTCAGTTTCAACGAGAGAGGAATGAGGCGCTCTTTGCAGATGCAGCAAACGTCAGCTCCATAGAAGCAGGGTTTCACAGCACAAGTGTTTTATTTGCATTTGCTAGCTGACTTAATGTTAATCTTCATATGCGGTTTCTTTATTGAGCCATGCTGCCTTTGCTGTTACCGAATGTTTGTTGGGTCTGTCTCATTACCTATTGAATGCTCGTGCTACCTAGTCATTATGTAGGGTGGTCTATGTGAGCTTTCTAACCCTAAGACTGGTTAATGAGTTAAAGTTTTACATGTCTAATGTTTAGTATTTGTCGTTTACATTTTTCTTGAACTCATGAGAACCCACAGTGATGTGTGCATCATATGTATTAATGCAGCTTTCTCCATTGTTTTCACTCATAAGGTCCTTGAATGACACGTCTTAACCATGCATTAACTCAGATAACCAGTCTGTTCTGTTTTCCACCCATATAAGCAAAGCATTAGTTCTTGTGGGATAAAAATATATTTTATGATTTATATAATCACGTCACATGGGTCCTTGGGTTAAGGTTTCTTTTTCTAAGGGACATCATCATACGCACATTTTTGACAAATTGTGGTAAAAGGACCAGAGACTATAAGGACTAGAAGAAGCTGATATAAGAACACCAGGAAAGTGTAAGCCCTTCTGTATGAGAGCTGTGGTTTAGCACATGCAGCTGGGAACCAGACATAAAGCAATGGCTTGAACTAGCAAGAGCCAAATTATTATGTAGAATTTATATTGAGTACATTTACTTAACTACATATATATTTAACACCTGAGACAGAACAACAGGTTCCATGTCATTCAGTCACTTTATTTTATTACCAAGTCCTCCCTGTTATTAATCCAACTTTGGAAATTATTCGATATTTGGATAATCTCCTCACCCTGGACAAAAAGGAACATACATTTTGTTCATGCTTAACCTGGGGGAATAAAGTGAAGAGAGAGTTTAAAAAAGCACTAGTTAATACATATGTGCTTGATTAAACTGCAATAACTGCAAAAAATGTACTCTGTATTCAGCCAAATGTCACTTTTCAAGTATGTTAACACACAAGTCCAACACTTAATATATTTGGGGTAGTTTTACTGTCAAGCACTTCTCTATATTAGTATTGTGTTCCTGGTTTGACAGTAATTGGGTCATCTTTGACTGCTTTCTTTAACAGTACTTTGGTCATAAATGGGAAATGTTTGCAATTACGGTAGAATGACTAATTACTACTTTTTAAAGTAAAATGTTTGTAAATTCCTAAGTGAAACCTTGCATGTAAAATAGAGGTTTCATTGCCTCAGAATTGGGAAGTCTGAACTCAAAATGCATCGTTGGCAAGCTCAGAGCATTTGCACGTCAAAGTGAGAGCGCGTGTGCTTCAACAAGTTTGTTTTTGTGCTGTCCCAGCACTAAAACCCTTTAAATGGATTTCTAGTTCATGTTTCAGATATAACTGATTAATAGAATATAGCTGATTTTGTAGGTATGCTGTTTAATCTGAAGTAAAATCACGGGCTGAACTCCGGGTTGAGGAAACCAGTCTGCCTTAAAAGGTAAAGAGAACCAGCAGATTAAACCCACATATTGTGTGGACAAAACGGAAATGTGCTAACAAACAGACACTACTAGATCCGCTCTTTGCTGTCCTTGTCCTGTCCAGTGCTTGTCTTGGTTTTTGCACAGTCAATGTTTTTTTTTTGCCATAATATGCCAAGACAACATTGGCATATTATTGGTTTCTTATAGAAACACCGCAAACCTGGTTCAACCACTTTAAAAGGCAGCACTCCAATGAATATGCATAAAACCAGATAGTGGAGAGACTTAAGGTGGGTGCAACAAATGTAGGACATTTTTTAATCTCTCTACAGCATCATGTCTGGCCTAACTGGCAATTAATAGTTTTACAGTTGGCTGATATTGATATTATGGGGTTTTTCTAAGAAAATGTCTCAAATGTGTTAAATTCAAAAGATTTAAAGTACAAAGTATTTACTCAAAATATATATTGTTTGCCACTCTACTGCTGGTTCACGAGAGCTATTCTGATTCGAGACTATCACTTAAAATCTTAAGACTGAATGGTCAGAATGTCTTCATAAGCATTAAAAACCTGTGCAGGTCTTGGCAGTGCAAGTACTGTCAAATCTTTGTCTCAGTATACCTTGTTCTTTGAGTTGGTTTTTGTAACTAAAGTGAGATTCCTGTACCCCTTTTTTAAATTCATAATTTTAAATCACATGTGGCTCAACAACGATTGCAATGTTTTCATGGCTAAATAAAAAAATCTGAAACTACAAACATACTTTTGTTTGGTTTTAAATCAAATTTGGTTTTTGAACATGTATCTAGTCAGGATTTTATTCTACAGAAATTGCTAGTTAGCATCAGATAATATCAGTATTAACGTTTTTCAGGCTGTGATTCATCAGATCATTAGCCTGAAAGAGATTAAAGGATAGACCAAAGTCCTTTTTATTAGAAGTAAATCACTGGAAATATGAAGCCCCGTTATAATTGACTTTTGCCAATAAGTGGTCCTCAAATCGGTTTGGTTTGTGTGTGACCTCTTGAAACCTGTAAGTTTATTCCGATATACTGACTGCTATTGTCTCATTTAATTATCGAATAAATCTGTAAAAATAAACGTGTAACAAAATGTCTATTGATGGAGATGTTGTTCCTTTTTCAAAGGAAGTCTGTCTTTTTTATAGCTTCCAAACAATAGTACATATTATACTGCTCACAAAAAATAGTGGATATTCCAATATGAAAATAATAATTAATGAAATGGGAGCAAAGGTTAGTGAGCTACAAAGTACTTGGTGTGTGAACTGCATTTCTCTCTTCCTCTCGCTTTTCCTTGATTGCTTCCGTGTGTTTTTTTTTTTGTTTTTTTTTTCGTTCTTTTTAAAAAAAATTTATTTTACACCTCTCTCTTATAAGTGTATATTTCTATATCTCATCACGTTTGTCCATTATACTTGTACAATGCTTACTAAGTGTTTGTATAAATCTCTACCAAAGTGAAATTGAAGATTACTTTCAGATTGCAAAGGAAATCAGATTTATTTTTATTGTTATTGATTACAAGAGACCAAATTCATTTTTAATCATCAAGTTTGTTTAATTGTGATTTAAAAGAACACAAATGTCATTGTGCATTTTTATCGCTACATGTTGAGGTGCTATATCATGCTGAAGTTTGCCTATGCCATGCCTATGTTTTTTTTAGTCATCTGTCATCACAGATTTCTGACATTGAAACTTGTCACACACCAAATGATGTGAAATTCACATTTAAACTGCACAGTACCTGCTTTGTATATAAAGCCAGTTTGCTGCCAGTCTAAGCTATGTGGCATGGTTCCAAAGTTGCAAATACATAGACAACCAAAATTCCAATTAAGTTGTGACATTAAAACATAAATAAAAAGAGAATACGATGATTTGTAAATCATTTTAAACCCATATCCAATTGAATACAATACAAAGACAAAATAATTAATGTTTTAATGGATAAACTTGATTGTTTTTTGCAAATATTCACTCGTTTTGAATTTGATGCCTGCAACACGTTCCAAAAAAAATTGGAACACTGTAAACAAAAAGAAAAGTTGAGGGAAGTTGAGGAATGCTCAAAAAACAGCTGTTTTGGAACATTTCACAGGTGAACAGGTATATTGGAAACAGGCTAGTGTCATTATTGGGTATAAAGGGAGCATCCTCATAAGGCTCAGTTGTTCACAAGCAAGGATGGGGTGAGGTACAGCGCTTTTGTGAGCAACTGCATGAGCAAAAAAGTCCAACAGTTGAAGAACAATGTTTTTCATTGTGCAGTTGCAAGGAATTTAGGGATTTCATCATCTATAGTCCATAATAACATTAGATGATTCTGAGAAATCTCTGCAGTAAGCGGCAAGGCCAAAAATCAACATTGAATGCCCGTGACCTTCAATCCCTCAGGCGGCACTGCACGGCAGAACGGACATCATTCTGTAACGGATATTACCACATGGACTCAGGAACACTAACAGTGAACACAGTTTGTCGCTTCATCTACAAGTGCAAATTGAAACTCTACCGTGCCAAGCGAGAGCAATGTATCAACAACACCCAGAAATGCTGCCAGCTTCGCTGGGCCCGAGCTCATCTGAGATGGACTGAGATGGACTATGCAGGCAGTAGACTGGCCTACCTGCAGTCCAGACCTGTCTTCCATTGAAATTGTTGCACATTATGAAGCACAAAATACGACAACGGAGACCCCCTGTTGAGCTGAAGTTGTACATCAAGCAAAAATGGGAATGATTTCCACCTACAAAGCTTCAA
Source organism: Parotocinclus spilosoma (assembly GCA_033117975.1). NCBI lineage: Eukaryota > Metazoa > Chordata > Actinopteri > Siluriformes > Loricariidae > Parotocinclus > Parotocinclus spilosoma. Next base: position 3,306 of record JAVSBV010164305.1, on the reverse strand, counting down.
CAATTAGTGCCCTCGGTTCTCAAACAATTATTAAGTGTTGTTAAAAGGAAAGGTAATGTAACACAGTGGTAAACATGCCCCTGTCCCAACTTTTTTGGAACGTGTTGCAGGCATCAAATTCCAAATCAGTTAATATTTGCAAAAAGGTTTATTAGTTTGAACATTAAATATCTTGTCTTTCTAGTTGTTTGTTTGTAGTTCATAAAGTAAGTTGGTTCATCTTGGATATTATTGCAGTTATCTTTAGAAGTAACTTTTTGTGCACGCCTGGTGAAAGCACATTGCTGATTTTTCTCTAAGAAGTCAACACAGCATCCACAGGGAACAACCTTGAATGTGACCTTTCCAAACTTTATGATCACTTTTTATAAACAAGTAAATTGGGTTGAACTGAACACCTCATAAACCATTGTGCTGTATATGGGTAGATGCATGTACTGCCATAGGAGAATTGTTTAGAGCCATACTACAAAACCAGTGTCATACCAATTTTTAGCCGAGGAGGATTTTTGAGTGTTGTTCCTCCCAAGGTTTCTTCACTCTACATTCTACCTTGCCACTCTTTCCCTATGCTTGCTCAATTTGGGATTTTAAGATAATACAATATTGTAAAACTGTTTTGAGACAATGCTCCATTGTAAAAAGCTCCATTGTCTCAATAAATCCCTCTGCAGTTAACTACAGTGGCTCAAAATGTTGTATGTTTGTTTGTTTTTATTTAGTCCTTTTTATGTTGTTTGACATGCCTTTTAAATTAGACCAGGTCATTTTAAGTGCAGCTGGTGTAGGCAGTAAGAGTATATAAGGGTGTGTGTTGGGTGGATTTGTAGAGAGCGTTCAGGTTGTCTACAGACTTGTGGTTCTTTGATCTCTTTGTCAAGCTGTCAACTCTCCTGATTCTCACAAACACAACGGTAGTTGACGGTTGACGGTAGTCTTGCTGTCCTATGGAATTTACATTTAAATACCCATTTGCCAGCACATAAAAAATATCTGGATTTTTCCTATTAGACCTTTAGAGTGTCTATGTACAGCACTTTTTTGTTTTCACTTAAATTTCACTTCCTTAATTTCTTGTTAGTATAAGCATATAATCATATAAGTATCATTCTTGTTACTTTTATCATATGGACCCCAAAACTAAGTGCTCGTGCTTAACTCTGATCATGTTGAGGCCAGCATTAAGCAGGATGATGGAAGTTCTTAAGGGTACACACCTCTGCAGCAACCAGAATGCAAGTGAGTAAAAGAGGTTAGGGCTGCAACTAGCGATTTATTTTAATAATCTATTAACCGGTTAATATTTTTTTTGATTATTTAAATAAATATATTATTTGGATAATATATTATTTGGATATTTAAATAAATATATTAAATAAATAAATGTTTCTAAGGAGCAAAAGTGCAAAGTGCAAGAGATATGACCACATTGGCACAATACGTAACAGTATGTAAATACCTAATTACACAAATTAGAGTAGCTCGAATGTGTTCCCTTAATCCCTGTCTAAATACAATTTATCCTGCCTATACAGTGCAGTGTCTTAATTTATACTTTGTCAGAAATTTAAACCTTCTTAATCATCGATTACCACAACTGTGTACAAGATATATTTATTTAAAAAGCACATAAACGCTGCTTAACCCAATTAAACTTGAATTAAAAATAACACACACTTACTCCATCACTGCCATTATCCAGTTAACAATCAAAAATCAGCATAAACGGTGTTATGCCAGGTCACAGTGTGTGAGTGCACCGTTACGTTTCCTCACTTTAAAACAGAACAAACTCTACTGTAGTGACTTTCACCCTGCTGTTGAGCTCCCTTCATCCTCATCAGTTACTCCAACATGTTACCATTTCAGGTTCTGTATCGTCACAGTTTGCTCCCGTGCCAAGTTCAATCACTTTTTCAAAGCGTACATGTTACACATTTTTTAGTTGTGTGAAGTGCTCACACACGTTTCAAGATTTAAGCCGAACCTCCTCCTTTGCGTTGGTCGTGTTTCTTTAAGAAGTTAATACATTCTACAAATATTAAACTTAATTTATAAATTTCCTTGTCGCTCCATTTAAGTCGTTCTTATTTATTTTTTACTAACATTGATGAAGCGCCGCAGGTGACATAAGCGAATATGTAAAGGCGAGTGGGACATAAATCGTGTAGCACAACGAATCGTTAATGAAATTGGTTGCCAACACGTTTAATAATCGATGTATTTTTTTATTTTTATTATTATTATTTTTTTTAATTAATTTCCTCCCCCCGATTCGTTGTTGCAGCCCTAAAAGAGGTGTCTCAATGGAACGTTTGCACACACTGTTCGGAGTGTGCAGCCTATCTACAGGGCATGTTAAAACAAAACGAAAGAAGAAATTGTTAGAAAGAGTTGGTAATTACCCATAAAAAAAACAAGTATTGAGGGGTTTTGTTAGTGTGGTTGTATGAGAGATGTAGAGAGTTTTAGACAGGAAGGAAATGTGATGACCTGTAAGTAGAAGTGCTGAATCCTCACATTCCTGACCCAGACGATTTAGGAGGTTTCTGTTTCAACATGCTGCATTGCCAGAGTTCCCCCTCTCACACACTTCCGCATGCTTTTACAGCAGTGACTTGTTTTTTTTTTTTTTTTTCTTCTATTGGTTAACTTGTCTCGTTTTCTAAACCGTTCCTTGTCCTGAATGAACCATTTATCCTAATGAGTATAGTCAGAATCGGCCCTGATCTTTTGGGGTTACAATGTTAGTTCACTGTTTCAGAACTCTGTGCTAACCACTGCACAACACATTCAAACATTATCTCAGTCACCTCACAGCTCCACGGTCCCTGGTTCAGTCCATACGTGGGACTTCACCAGTGTGGAGTTTACATGTGCTCCCTGTGTCTTCCTGGGTTTACTCGGGGTACTCCAGTTTCTTCCCTCATTTTAAAAGACGTGTTAGGTTAGTTGGTGCTTATAAAGTACTCTTAGTTTGGTGCCCTGTCTAGCGTTGCTCATGCGTTGCGCCCTGCTGGGCTAGGCACCGACTTTCATGCACCCCTGACTATTAATGGAATATGAAAATAAACAAATTATTTATTTTGTAACATTTCTATTACTTTTCGATGGATGACCCTGTGAAGGACCTGTAGTCACGGGTTGGTTTTATTCGAAATAATTCCATGTTCACTATTCCCCAAATGTAACGTGCATAGAACTTTATTAGCACATTAGGGGGTGGTAAACTTTCGTGTGTGTGTGTGTGTGTGTGTGTGTGTGTGTGTGTGTGTGTGTGTGTGTGTGTGTGTGTGTGTGTGTGTG
>JAVSBV010164294.1:0-14294 GCA_033117975.1 Parotocinclus spilosoma | reverse complement strand
TTTCTTCCTACCATTTTAGGGAGTTTTTCCTTGTTACTGTAACCCTAGGCTTGCTCAACTTGGGATTGGCCTTCTAAGAAAGTGTAATATTGTGGAGCTGCCTTGAGACAATACTCCATTGTAAAAGGCGCTATATAAATAAACTTGAATTGAGTTGAATTGAATTAAATGTCTTTACACTTAATTTCACGAATTATGTGAAAGGAATATTTATTATAGCACTTATCAGATAAAACATAAAAAATAAGTCTTGTAATTAAAGGTAATGTTACTAAGATGTATTATAAAATATTGCAAATTGTATTGATTTTTTATTAGCTATTTATTTAGTTTTATAATTTTATCAAATATAAATTTTGAGGGCATCTTTACTTTGAATATTGATTAATTTGGTTTAATCATGCAGCACTTAAACTATGTGCTATATATACAACGTCATCATGTCTTATCTTGGACTTGGAAACAGGTGCTCCACCACTTCAGTGATCTGAGCTGCGGTTGTGTCTGAGGGAGAAGCTTTCATTCAGGAATTATTTCCGTAACGGCAACAGCAACCCCTGCTGATGCTGTGATCGACTGGTGTCCCATCCAGGGCACGCTTACGCCCACGTCCTGTGTTCCGTCGCCCCACATGTGGTCCTGACCAGAAAAAGTGGAGTTAAAGTAAAGACAACAGATGGAAAGTCTGCTTTCAACAGGCAAGAATCAACACATAGGATTTTTTTGTATACAATATTGATATATTTATATTTGATGTTATAAATCCTTTGCATATACAGTGTATTACTATACTATATAAACTATAGTGCTCACAAAAATTAGGGGATATTTTAAAATTAATACTAAGATGATTCCACATGAACTGCTGAACAATCTGATCCTGTCCATGCCCTATCACCATCAGTGTGTTCTGGCAGTCTTGGGTGACCATACACCCTACTAAACAGTCAATGTATGGCACTCTCGTCCAGTTCAACATGCTTTATCTTCACCCCCATGAATATATCACTTACTACTCAAAAACGATAATTGAGTTTGCATTTCATCTTACAACTTTCTTTGACTTCGCTTTTGTGAGGAACTTATTTAATAAAATCAAATCAAATGCTTCTTTTTCAATTGCTTCATATACATTTAGAAATTTATGTGAGCACTATATTTAGGTGGTGGATCATTTTCAGCCCTGCAGTGACAGTGATGTCTTACTATTAGTGCGTTTTGCTTATGTGAGTGGATCAGACATAGCAGTGCTGCTGGAGTATTTAAACACCTCAGAGTGACAGCTGGAAAATAGACAACCATCCAAAACTGTCCAGCCCCCAGCATCCTGGCAAAGTATTTAGAGAATAATTGAAGATTTTCTAAATGCTTCTTTACAGTAAGTGAAACTTATTAAATATGTGGAAACATGGTGGTGTACCTTATAAAGTGTTCAGATATTATATAACAAAATGAATAGGGTGCAGGCAAGCTAAGGTAGGGCATTTCTTATGACTGTGCTATAAAGACCCATATGTATAAAGTGCTCTTGGTACCAAAATACTAACTTACATCTCAGTTCTTTATGGACATGAATGTTTACTGATTTATACTTAACAAATGTTAGTTGTATGGCAGTGAGATATGCAATTAGGACTTTGAGAGTGTTTGTAGCTTTGTGTCAAAGACACTGTCAGGCTGCAGTAACCTACATAATAAGGTCGGTGATGTAAATGTAATTACTCTTTGAATTTAAGTTTTCAGTTCTTTGCTCCACCATCATCCTCACTCGCCTGGCAGTCAGACTTGTTTGAACCTGCAAGCATGACGGCATCGTTTTTTAATTGCCAACCTTTAAGAAAAGGGCAATCATTTCTAGAGAAACGACAGTGTTGGGCATTAGCTTTTTATTAGTACAGAAATCTAACCAAAACAAGACATCATCTAGACTACCTAAACAAAAATACCCCTGCAGCTACTGTCTTCATTTTCAGACACTGCAATTTATAGAATTTATAATCCATTCAAACTCTGAATGAATAATTGATAACAGACTATAACAGCGTTATGACTGATAGAGGCCCTAAATGTAGCATTATCTCCCATCATTTGCAAGCATATACATTATATAATAATGCGCTTGTACGAAATATAATACTGGAGCGAACAGAACAATGTCTTCTTTTTAAGGCAGAGCTTTGCTGGGGTGGAGAGCCATAAATTATAACTGGTAGTTTCAGCTTGAAAGGCGCTGCATTATAGTGGATAGTGCTGCAGATGCATGTGTCTTCCCTGGAGCGAGCTGTAGGATGGCCACAGTGTGGGCAGTCTTCAGTAGTCCTCATGCTTTGAGTTCAGAAAACATGAACTTCAGTTTTTGCCTTGCATTTCATCTCGTGGCCTGCGGAGTCCCTGACCAGTGGCGATAAGGCACAGACAGAAGGACATTAAAAACAGCTTGATGGTGCGAGCATGTGTCATCCGCCATGTGGTGGCATCCACGTGTAATCAAACACTGTTTTTTCTCTGTCTAGCTTCAGAGCAAGTTTAATCAGCAAAGTGAAAAGGAACTGCTTCATTTGGGTTGAGTATAAACAGTGTATAGGACACAACACCTCTATCTTATAGGTGCCATAGGTGCACCAGGAAAAAGCTGTGATTATAAAGCCCTGATTAGCTCCCGTAAGTCCGGATCAGGGCAGGGTCGGGCTTTTAGCTTGAAAACATGTCCAGTTTCCCGCATAGGTGATAATATTCAGTCTCAACTTTTCTACGGTAGCATGGCTTAAACACTTATTTTGCTAAATTTGCTCATTTAATTGCTTAATGTACAACCAAGTACAGCACTCCCAGAGTTAGAGTCCCACTATGTTATGGAAAATTATTTAAAATAAATATTAGATGTTATGCTGATAATTTCCACCTAGTTTGTGTTTCAATTGAAAAACTATTTTACTTTCAATAATGTCAGAGTATTTCCGACCTTACATTCTGATTGGATGAGAAGACTTCTCACGTGATAATATTTGTGAAAAAACAGCACATTTTTATCACACCAGCAATGTGTGACAAAATGTATTCACATGAACATATAACTTATTATCACTAACTTAACAAACAATGCAATATTTGTTTTCTTTAATATTTGCTTATTTGCACTTTGTATTTTAAAGTAAAGTTAATTGGTAACGATAAAGGTGAAAAAAACGAAAGCAAGCTGATATTGTTACCTATATGTGTCCATAACAGCGTCCCTGTCTGAAGACTCAGCAGTCTTTTGAGAGACTTTAAGTAGGTGAATCAGTGCTACAAGTAGGAAGTCACAACCTTTACATGGACAGCACTCTGTGCTTTTAGGTATATGTAGGTCAATCTGGCGGGATTAAAGTGCTAAGGTATATTAGGGAATTGTAACTGTGGGAACCTATTTTTTGGAATGTATTGTCAGTATTAAAGCAAATTGAGTATGAAATTTAAGGCTTCTTCGATTTATTTCGTTTCATTATCTTGTTGTAATAAACCTCACAGCAAGAAGGTCCAGGGTTCAATCCCAGGGTGGATCAGTCTGGGTGCTTTCTGTGTGGAGTCTGCCTGTCCTCCCTGTGTCAGCGTAGGTTTTCTCCAGGTATTCCGGTTTCCTCCCACAGTCCATAGACATGCATGTTAGCGTGCACAAGATTCTGTTATCGCGAATAATGTCATGGCTGGATTTATCTTCAGCACTTCCTTCTTTGGCTTGTGCCTACGACCAAATCACATATGTGATGTTATTCACAAAAGCATCCTCCCTCTCGTGTTCTATTGCTTAAATATAATGGGGCTGTAATTTAATGATACGGCATGTCCCAATACAGCAAATTCCCTAAATACGAACCAGTTCCTTTCTGAGAGTAAGTTCTCGTGTCTACAATTTTGCTGACATGTGACTAGTATTGAATCCATATCACTGGTTTTGAAGTAACCTGTGTCTGTCATAAAATAGCCAGTGATGATGAAAGTGACATTAAATAAATCTAAACAATATGTTTTGTTCATTATAGTGTGCTAGTGGTTCGGATAATGGTTTATGATATTATGAACATCATAGATTGATTTAAAAAGTAAATTCTAAAGTATATTTGCAGTTATATCACCAAGTTCATTCCTTAATGTGACTTAGTGTGTTTAGTTGCTACTCCTTATGCCATGTGTTTTAGAGAAAACGAGACACAGATCATGAATTATGATCAATCCAGTGGTCATTATGAGAACACCAGTATAGTCCGAGCAACTTAAAACTAAGTAACCCTTAAACTGAGTTAAGGTCATTGCTCAAGGGCTTAACAGTGGCAGCTTGGCAAAGCTGTGATTTGAACTCCAAAGCCACTATTTTAAAGCTCATTTGGGATCATTTATTCCATAGTGACATTCCTTTTGGTATAGAATCCTACTTCTGCGCATGATGTTTTTCAACATAGCCTGGTATGATTTCGCATCAGACTGGCCAATTAGCTTTATAGAATTTCCTGATCTCCAATAACAGATGTATCACTGATGCAACCCCCCAGCTCAATATATGGTTATTCGTGATTTTGTCGCCGTGAATAATGTTAGGTCATGCAGTGCAGTTTACCACACTGGGCATGTTTTACAATCATATTGGTCAAATATGTTTCTAGTCATCCATTGTTCAGTAGCAGTAGATAGAGATATATAAAGATAGACAGACAGATAGATATGTTATTGTTCCCAAACATAATTTAGCAAATATCAGCTCTTCTAAAAGTTTTAGGACTTTGTTTGGGTAAATTCTGATTTGGGGTCCAACTTGAGGGTTGGGTAATATGCTTACAGAACCCTAAGATGACCTGGTGTTGTCCAGGTTGCACCTCTGACTACATCCAGTGAATTCCTTGTAAGGGATCAGACCTTCCCTTGGGACCCTGACAAGAATTATTTGCTTCCATGATCCCCAAAAGGACAAACAACTGAAAATGGTGTTACTATCAATATGAATTCATGAGTAAATGCTTCTTGTGTTCTTCAGGAATAGGAACACCCTCGAACCCTTATAAGAAAAGAGTAGTGTTAGAAAAAGTAAGGTTCAGCATTCCCCAACGATGTCCCTGGGGTACCGAAACTGCCAATGCAGCCCATATACCCAAAGTAAGACTGTGAATTGCTGAAAGTAAGGTAATTGAACTATCTACTTCTCATTGTTTCAAATAATTGACTTTCTCATTGAATGTTATATTAATTACATCCAGGCCAAAGTAAGAAATAAATACAGCTGCAAAATGCAATATCTGCAAAACTGTTGTTTTACCAAACTGTAATTTGAGTAAGTACTAACAGAGCAGTAAAAGCCACAACGGATGTATTAAGTTGGAATGTTGTGTGCGGAGAAAGATTAACAAGTTGCATCTTTCTAATAAAGATGTGTGCGTGAGGTTCTCTTCTGGCCCAGGTTCCAATATCTTAACTGCTGTGTCATCAGTCCCAAATCCTCACACCAAATTCTGACCCTACCAACCGAATGTTGCAGCAGAAACTAGACTCGACTAGACATTTTCACTTAGAGAAGTGCTGCTCAGTGGATATTTCCTCTTTTGTGGACCATTTTCTGTAAACCTTTGAGACAGTTGTGTGTGTAAACCCCAGTAGATCAGTAGTTATTTACATACTCAGAACAGCCAGTATAGCACCAGTGACCATGCTATATTCATACTCACTTAAATGGCATTCCGTCTCCATTCTGATGCTCACTTTGCACTTCAGCAGGACGTCTGGTAATATTAAATAATCTGGTTATATCACTGTAACTATCGCCTATCTGGCTATAGCCTACTCTATAACCCACCATCGCTCTCTAAACCGCCTGCTCACCGGTCTTGTCTATAAATCTCTCTCTCTCTCTCTCTCTCTCTCTCTCTCCCCTCGCTTGCTTCAATCTCTCTCTCCGCCGCTCTCACTGTCTTTTAGCTACACACTCTCTCACTCTCTCACCCACACCTGCTCTCGCTTGGTCGGCGCTGTGGCGCGCGTTCTCGGAGTAGTGTGCGTGTGAGGAACGGCTCTCTCTCCAGCACACTCACTCACATCACTCGTCGTCGGAGGGCTGCACTTGGACCTCAGCGCCGGTGAAGCAGGGTGGCGTTTAGCCTCAGTCCGCCACCATGTCCCGTTTGCTACTGGTCTCGGTGGTGCTGTGCGGACTCGGGGATGTATGTTCACACAGCCAGGCGCGGAGAAGAGCATCCTCAGATGAAGGTAAGAGCGCAAAGCTATGGGAGATGCTGCGTGAGCGTCTGTTTGTTACGCGCTATGATAAAAAACTTATCTCATGATGGTTGCCATGCGCAAACTTGCATTAGTGGAGCCGAACAGTTTCCAGCGATCAGTTGATTTAAATATTCTGCTATACCATCAAGTTCGTGTTCGTCTGTGTTTGGAGTGTCATGCAAGAGCAGTTGCGGCGGCAGAGCTGTATCAAACAGACCAGATGCTGAATTAAATACACAGAGTGTTTCTTAATAGTCGGGTAATCTTGAAGCACCTTATTGATGGTGTGCGTAAAACGTGAGACGAGATTGGTCAGGACGCAGGTAGAGCCGCGGAGCCTCGGGCAATTGGTAGCGCACGCTGGGGTGTTGAGGTGTGTGCGCGCACAATAAAGCTGCGTGGAACTTGCTAAGAAAATTCCTTCCATGTTCATGTTAAATCTGCACTACTAGGATCAAAGATCTAAGCCTCTGGTGAAGCCAACTCTGCCGTCTAGAAACTTCTGTCGACCTGGTCTGGGTGGTGGAGTTTGCAAAGTTATCCATCACACATCAAACACATCCTCTGTAGACACCACAGTCAGCCAGTGGTTCCTTCTTTGATTCGAATGATCTATTTTCAGCTGATTTCTCTCTTTAGTACTTCAAAAGCCTGCATTTAACTTTCAGAAATCATTAAAGGAAGCTCAAGCACATTGAAGTGCATCAGTAACTGATGCAACTGATCATTAACGTTGCAGAGATTTATTTAGCAACGTCGTTATCCAATATAGATGGAACAAGATTCGTCCCAACATCATCTTATTCCTTAGATGAAGTTAGCCGTGCAAAGTGAAGATCAGAGCCTTGTGCGTTTTGGCATCTGTATTGGTCTTGCGGTTTAGTGACTAGTCTGTGCTGATGTTACGTAAGCCTAACAGATCGTTAGGTAAACAGAAAATGGGTTAAGTTCAACGTAGTCTTTAAAAAACTTGACTTAACCAGCATCGATTCTGAAGGAAAAATGTGACATTTGCAAGAACTTCGTATCAGATGAACTTGGGCTGGGTTTGGATGTAAATGTCAACAAACTTTGTGAAGATCAGCTGTGTGACTGCTTTACATACTTCTCAAAGGCTATGGAGTCGGTTTAAATACGCCCTATTTGTATCATTCTGATGTTGTCTTATATGATGTAACTGTAATGGAGGCAAAGCAGCTGCCAAGGTCATCTTAGTGTTTTTCATGTGGGTATACTTCCATCTTCCATGTAGCGTCTTCACTTGTGGTGCTTAACTACAAATTCGTTAGATATACACAGTGCATGAAGAAATGATCTATAGATAATTCGTTTGGTTTCACATCCGTGACACTAGATGGCATAGTGAAGGTGTGGCAGTGACTTTTGCGCGTTGCTGGTAAGGCGTTTGGACACGTGTTGTTCCTGTAGGTGTACAAGCATTACTGAGAGTTCTGTATGGTACGTTCTTCTGCCTTCTGTATGGTACGTTCTTCTGCCTTCTGTATGGTACGTTCTTCTGCCTTCTGTAAACACATCTTTACCAAATAAAAAGACTCACTCTTAAACTTATTACACCACAAAACAAGTGATACAGAGCAACAAGTACACCTTGTACTGGCAATAACATTATCTTAGCCACAAGGTGCAACGGCTGGCAACGTGAAGTATGTGGGGATGACGAGAGAATATTCTTGGTTTCTATCAGGTTGGTGTAATCTATAGCTTTAAATGTGAGCTTGGGTGGCATGGTTGTAAAAGCTACTCAGTTTAAAACAACAGTTCTTGGTTCTGAGTTTTGTATCCCAGACTGGGATTGCAATGTCTTAAAGGCTGTATGGTGTGACCGTAAAGAGCAGGAAACCTAACACTGGGTGGCCATTGTGTGAGTTGGTGTTGGCGATCACTTCTCATGGAGAGTGGCAGCAGCACAAGCACTAACTGCGCACTTTGTGTTCTGAAACAGATGTAGAGTCAAAACGAGTCGGCAATGATTCAAGGGCTCTGTTGATTCAAAAATATATCATAAAGTATAAATAAATCAAATTTGACTGTTATGCGGTCTATTAACCTGCATACTAATAAAATATAACACCATGGTGTGTCAGATAAATGCACCATCAATGAGGTAGTGCGATAGTGAGCTCATGCAGCATTACTATATTATTACTATAATGAAAGCTGAGCTAAAATCTTATCTCTGTTCACAATTTCATTCGATTCTCAATACTCAGTTCATTTTTTTTATAAAAAATGTGATTAAATGATTGATGTTAAATACATTACCTTTTATTATTGTAAATATTGTATATTATTGTACTTTTTATGAATGTAAACAATGCAAAACATCTTTGCATTTTTTTAGTTTTTAAACAAAAAAAATATTCCTCTGAAATTTAAAAAAATGACCAGAATGAACTTTTACATTTAAATTCATTTATTTTTCTTTCAAAATTGAAAACAAATGTACTTTTTATTTTTCAAATACAACAATTAAAAATGATGTTTTTCTTGTAGAAAAGTGCTAACAGATTTTTTAGTGTGCTGCAATTATGAATTATTAATGAAGAGTTTTCAAATATTAGTTTGAAATAATGCTACTGCAACAAAATGTGTGAATGTAACTATTTCACAGAATTATGTGAATTCACTAAAAAATTTAATAAATGAAAAATAATTTAAAAAATAACAAAATAAACAAAGAAACCAGTTTACATTGCAGAACATTAGATATTAGACATATCATTCAAGATATATGTATGGGTATAAGGCGTAAGATAACACCCTCCGTGTTCAAAAATTGCGATTGCAGAATGCATCGTCCCTTTCCACTACTTTTACAGTGCAGAACATAGGTGCACCACTAATCAGAAGAGATGATAGGGTTTCTTACCACTTTGCCGTATGACATTGGATGGGAAGGGTTGATAGCTAAAGCTTCATCAAGTACTAAGATAAATGCAAAGGAAGATAAATCAAAGAGTCCAATAATGTTATTCTAACATCTCTGACAATAGGAAGTGTCAATACAATATTCCAAAAAAAGAGGAAATAATGGCAATATGGCTCCAGCTATTTAAGTTATATTGAAGTAGTGAGATACGCCTTTTCACAGTTTGCAAAGTGAAGCATGATTAATGTTAGGATAAGTTGTTTCCATGTTACTTTCATTTTTAAATGACTATGAAAATGAGTAGAATAAAAAAATACTAGGCACCAAGATCGTATAGCAGTGAAAATCCATCGACCAGCAGTGAACATGAATAAGGGAATATTACAGTGACAAGTGAACTGTATTTTAAATGAACTGAGGAGTGAGTGAACAAATCATTTAGATTTACATCATTTGGCAGATGCCCTATTCAGGAACAATTACAGTAGTGCTTTGTATTCTCCTTCATATATCATATATCAGTGATTTAGAGTTGATACAAATACATAATATAATCCTAACTTATGGTCTTTCTTGTGACTTGAACCCTTAACCTTCTAGTTAATTGTTCAGTACCTAAACAAATGGGCCACCAGTACTCGCTCTGATAAGAAAAACAATATTACAAAATGTTAAAAATGTTCTAGTCAAAATTGCTATGAACTGTGGTAGCCTAGCGGTTATTGTACTGGAGCAAGACCCTTAACCCGGAACTGCTTGGATTGTAAGTCGCTTTGTATAAGGCCGTCTGCTAAATGCCGTAAATGTAAATGTAAATGTAAATCAGTGTTTGACATCCATGCCTTTGTATCACATCCTGGAACTACCAAAACTGGTGTGGTTTGTTGGAAAGACATTATGGCTACTAAGGCTGCAAAGACCATAGCATCATTTTATCAAACTGCCATTTGTCTCGGTGCCACACAAGATATTGATCAGTTATAACAAGCATCTCAAGGTTGCAGGAAACATATTATCTACAAAGAGAGCCTATATATCTGTATAGGCCAGAAAGTAGCCATAGGATAATAAAATAATGAATGGACACTGGTAATTAAATAAGATTATATCAAAACATTCTGGGTTAGCTTATTATCTGCTTGTGATGGTAATGGTTCCAAATCATTAATGTCATGAACCACTGGCGTAATGACTAAGTGTTTAAGGTTATGGACTACTGATCAGAAACATTATGTCCCGCTTATGCCAAGTTGCCCCTTTTGGAAATTCCTCACCTTCGTTTAAGTCGCTCTAGATAGGTTTGTCTGGTAAATACTGTAAGAGTAAGGGAGAGTAACTGCAACTGTAACTGAGTAACTGTAAAGTTAACAAATAAGAACCATTAATTTTAGTTAATCTCAAATTTTAAAATATTTATTAGCTTCAATAACCTGCTCACTGGCATAAAACGGCCATTAGCTTGCCAAGTATTAACTTGCATTATTAATTCTAGAAGGCTCATATGTGTTAAATCAGAGAACTCCCACACTGTTGAATCACTGATACTACAGTAATAAACTGATGGTGAAAAATGTGTGCTTTAATGTCACTGTTAACAATATGATGTATTTTTCTGCAACGAGCTAAACCTCGCGCAACAAGCAGTACCTCTTAGTACTACCCAAACAAGAGTGTGCGGTGTTATTCAAACTGTGGTACACTCAGCACTGGTGGTACGCAAAGCAGCACAAAATGATACACAAAATGATCTAGGAAACGAATGAACGAGTCACGATTGAACCAGATCTAGGAGGCGACGCTTTGAACTGAGGCGATTTATGCCCCGTTTTTTACTGTTAAAGCTGGGCGTGGTTGGTCAAGATGTGTGTTGTCTTTCATGTGTCTACAGTGAGCATGATGGAGAAAAGGATGGGGTTCAAACACACACATGCACGTGTGAACAGGAGGGAGGTCGAGTCGGGAGAGAGCAGGAGAACTTGGTACTTTACAGCCAGGCGGTACACGTCTGTGAAAGGAACAGTCAATTTTGGACTCATCTTAATGAGAGATAAACAGTTCAAAGGCAGAGTGTTGACCGTGCTAAGTTTAAATGTAAAGCCGCACAGGCTTAAGCGAACTAAATCTAAATCAGTTTAATTAGAAATGAAAAGACGAGCAAAGCTAAGATGCCAGCATGTCTGAAGCAACTGTTGCTATTACATTCATTTTCTTCTAATCTGGCAATAAATTAATTTAAGCAACAACAAAATTTAAGGAGACATCTGGGAGCTGAAAGAACTCTTTTTACAGATCCAAGCCAAAAGAATTCCCATCACTTGTAATTACATGTAAAAAAAATACATAAAATAAAATAATATAAATATCATAAAATAATACAAGAATATATATATATTGGTTGGTAATAGGGGGGTACTTGGTCTAAAAACTTTGAGAACCACTGCTATAGAGTGTTTGTCTGCACAGCTGTGTGACACTTTGTTTAATTTAAAGAGTTCCAGAACGCCTTACCAAGCGTAGCTAGTGCTCTCTGATCTGACATAGTGTCCTTATCAAACACTCGTGTTAGTAAGCACTTTTAACAATTTCAATAGTTGACCAATGTGCTAAGTGCAAACCTAAAGACCATTAATTGCTAGTTTTGATTTAGTGTTCACCATGTTTGTGTGTGAAATATCTAGCTTTTGGGCTGAAGTCTATAGCCTATCCATACTCAGTACCAGCGCAGTATAGAAATGTTTCATTTTTCCCAGTTTTAAACCTGCCAGGCAAATAAATGATCCAGTGGTATGATTCTCTTCTTAACACTTAATAAAGGAAAAAGGGTATTTGAGGTATTTGACCTGACAATCTATATACATCCACACCTGTTACAAGCAGGATCCAATATGGTTTGCTGTATAAATGCTGAATGTTTTTGAAAACAATTTTTCATCATTGGTGAAAATGACAGGCCAGAATATGGGCGTTCTGCTAAGAACAGCACCATTACTTCAGGTAGTGATTCATCTAACACCTGTGTGGCAGTGTTGGTTGTTTTTGTTGCTGTTCCGCTGCATGCCTCATTTGGTCCAATTGAAGTTATTTTGAGCTGGCTGGAGATCCAGCTATATCATTAAGGACCCTAACCTTTTACGAATGGACATATAACGTTTTGGAGCTGCTCCTGTAAAAGCCACCACCCCGTACCATCATGGATCAGTAATCTATGCCGGCTTTATGAAAGCATACACCGTGTGTCCTAATGGGGAAGATCCTATGCTTTTATTTTGTGCAACAGGGCATTCCATCATGTCTTAGCAATCACAAGCTGGTGCAGAAATCAATGTGCTGACATTTGGTCAAATGCCTCCAATGCTTACCCTGCCCATATGACAATGGTCAATATTAGAGCATAGGCGTTGAAATGAATTTCATAAATGAGATTTTATTCTCAGGTCGACTGCCATCAGCTGAAGTTGTAACCAATTAATTGAACTTGGATGACTTTCCACAGTTTGAGTACATTGTGATTTCATCAGCTGTAAAACTTGGCATTTGGCACAATGGTCTGATATTGAAAAGTAATCATGATGGATTAATGTTGGGCTCGGAAAAAGACAGTGGTATTTATCCTGGATGAGCTGTTAAAATTGTTTGCATAATCTCAATAATACTCTGAGTCACTGGACTTGGAGTTTCTAAAAATGCTTTGTATTTTCATGTGTTTTCTGTTTAGTTAGTTATTGCTATGATATCACCAAGTTCACTTTTGTGTTTTGTTATTGTTTATTGAAGGGAAAATATGTACCTTCACTATTCTTTGATAAATAACAAAACAAAAAGTAAGTTATGAGACTCCCATTGCAATAAAGCATGATTTTGTATTTTTAAAGGTTCATTGCATAAAACATTCAAGCCGAGTCAAACTCTACCTTTGTGACCAAACACTATTAGAAAAGCATGAGCTAGAGAAAGACTGCAATTCCCATAGTCCCCTACATCATGTGGCACATCGACGTGGCAGTAAAAATGGGACACTGAGACAGGTTATATGGCGACTACCCCAGCTGCCACCTGGCATACAGTGAAGGCTGAGGGCCTGAATCTGGAATGCTATAGAATATGCAAACAGCAGGTTAATTCATCCCCTGTACTCACGCTAAAGAAAAAGGGCCCAAAGTATTAAAGAGTCTCACTTGCTTCTTTTTTAATGCCACTCTTCGATATTATAGAACTAATTTCCCAATGCAATTCATTACAGCTTCCAAAATGTAATCCCTTTTCATCCATGTTTAATCCTTTTTTGAAGCTAGATACACAGACTGATTCTGAATGAACCACATGATCTTATAACTACATGCATTACACGCTGGTTTTTTTTACTTTAGAGATTGCATGCTTTAGTAGCTTGCAACTTATCTGTCAATGGTGAGGATCATCAAAGGAAGCTGCATAGTGGATACTGATTATATTTTCACAAATATGCAAATTTAGTGAATTCTTTAGACAAGAACCCTGTATCCGTCTGAAGCCTCTGTGCAGGTATGTCCACTGTCCGGGAGTTATGCCACTATAGTGCTAAATAAGGTACAGCTATAAGACATTAACCCTTTAGAGCAAAAAGACCAGATGTATCTACATATTAGGGTGTAATTAAATGCTCTGCTGAAAATTCTATTCAGTTTATTGATTTTCTCTATAGATTTGTTCAGCAAAAGTGTAAACAATGTAAAGAAAGGTTTTTGAAAAGGTTTTCAAACGATCAAATTAAAACAAAACTGTTAGTCATCTGCAATTAAAAGAAATTACTAAAAACTAGATGTCTAAAAAATGGATGCACAGAATATTCGACAACTGAGATTATTCAGCCAAAAATGGCAAAAAAGTTTATTGATGGGATCAAATCGCAACTAGTCTCTTTGTAAATGCAGCAAACACGTCGGCTGTGTGGATGCAGGGCTCTGCAGTGCGAGTGTTTGGTGCATGTTTGCACCTTCTTCTAAAAATAAATGTGAATTTATTTAGGGGTGTTCTATAATGAATTTGACTGAACTAGCACTAGCAGTTTACTGAGTATCAGACATGTGGACTCGAGTCATATGACTTCGACTCGAGTCTGACTCGAGTCACAAATTTGATGACTTGAGACTCGACTCGATTAAATTAAAAAAGACTTGAAACTCGA
>JAVSBV010164285.1:0-14295 GCA_033117975.1 Parotocinclus spilosoma | reverse complement strand
CAAAGTATTAAGCAAAGGCTGTGAATACTTATGTAAATATGATTTCTTTGTTTTTTAATTTTAATACATTTTCAAAAGTCTCAAAAAAACTTTTTTCACATTTTTCATAATGGTGTATTTTGAGTAAAATTTTGAGAAAAGAGATTAATTTAATACAATTTGGAATAAGGCTGTAACGTAACAAAATTATCACACATTGAGAATGTGTATTCAGGTCGGATTAATTAGTATTCTAATTTCTTTTTTGAAAAAGCAACAAGTTCAAAAGCCAGGATCTGTCATGGTCTGGGGCTCTGTCAGTGGAGAAAAAAAAGAGATCAATTTAATACAATTTGAAATAAGGCTTTAACGTAACAAAATGTGGAAAAAGTGAAGCGCTGTGAATACTTTCCGGATGCACTGTAAATAGAGTTGGTGAGAGAAGTTTTCACAAGCCGTGGTTGGGGCAGTATTATTTATTTACTGGGTTCTTGAGGAGGTTTTACTAAAACATGCCTTTTCCATTCATTGATTTAATCAAGACAACTAATGTGTTAAGTTGTATAGTTTTTTCTGTATGTAAACATACATTTACATAAACATACACCCGTTGGCCACTTTATTATATACTGCTTGTGCAGTTGAACAAAATGTAATCAGCCAGTCATGGCAAAAGCTCAATGCATTTATGCATGTTGAAATGTTCAAGACGACCCGTTGAAATTCAAACCAAATATCAAAATGGTAATCAAAGGTGATTTAAGTTTGATGGTTATTAATGCTAGATATGCTGGTCCGAGTATTTTCATGAAACTACTGATCTACTGGGATTTTTGTGCACAGGCATTTCTAGACTTCACAAAAAAATATAAAATATACAGTTAGCAACAGTTCTCTGGCCGAAAATTCTGTGTTGATGTCAGACTGGTATGAGAAGGCAAAAAGGCAAAAGTATCTCAAATAATCAAGGTATGGAGAAGAGTATCTTTGAAAGTACAGCATGTCAAACCTTGAACCAGATGGGCTACAGCAGCAGAAGACCATAGGAAACGGAGACTACAATTTGCCCAGAATCACCAAAACTGGACAACAGACTGGAAAAACGATTTATGCTGTGACATTTGGATAGACATCCATCCTGTCTCGTATCAATGTTTGGTGAGGGGAATATTTTCTTGTCACACTTTGAGTTCCTTAATACCAACTGAGCATTATTTAAATGCCACAGCCTACCTGAGTATTGCTGCTGACCATGCCCACCCCTTTATTCCCAAAGTGTACACTTTACTGATGGCTGCTTCTAGCAGGGTAAAGCACCATGTTGCAAAGCTCAAATAATCTGGTTCATTTAACATGATGGTGAGTTCACTGTACTCAAATGGCCTTCACAGTCACCATATCTCAAACCAAGTTAAAAATCTAATGTTAAGATGTTCAGCTGACAAATCTGTAGCATGATGCTGTCATGCCAATATGGACTAATCCCTGAGGAATGTTTCCAGCACCTTTATTATTATTTATAATTATGCCATGAAGAAGTAGGGCAATTCCAAAAGGCAAAACATGGTTTAATCTGGTACTAGCAAGTTACATAATAGAGAGACTAGTGTATGTAAACTGGTTTTAGAATATCTCAAATATATTTATATATATTTGTAGTTAAGATTTTAACATTTAGCTTAGCTTAGCATTAGTTTTGGTAACAGATATATACTTGTTGTGATGTTGAAGTACAGTTGCCTATTTACTTATTTTGGAAAATATTATATTATAGACACTTGAGGAGCACTGAGACTCAGATGCCTTTGGCAAAGCAGAAACATTAGGGGAACTGCACATATGGAAACACACTAAGCGGGATCAAAGTTGGGACAGTAAGAAAAATGCAAGTAAAAAAGTGTTTCTCACTTAGTTTTATTTCATTTTGTTGCTAAATAATATTCATGTCATTTTAAACAGGTGATGTCAACACATGATTGTAATCATGATTACAATACAACAGCAGCATCCAGAAAAGCTGAGTATTTAAGGAACTAAGATGATAAGCAATGCACTAGGAAATTATTGAAAAACCTTTTAAAACTGTACTGTGCAATAAAAGCCTCATGTAACTCTGTCCAGGAGTGACATAGAATTCTCTGGGATTAAACCATCTAGGATAAATTATCACACATTGAAAATGTGTATTCAGGTCGGATTTATTAGTATTCTATGTCTTTTTTGAAAAAGCAACAAGTTCAAAAGTCACGATCTGTCATGGTCTGGGGCTCTGTCAGTGGCATAGGTCATTTACACTTCTGTGATGGCAATATTAATGCAGAAAAGTACAATGAGATCTTACAGCAACATATACTGTATTCAAAACAACACACTGCTTTCACAACTGACAGGGATGTCCATGCAATTATCAATAAAACAATGCAAAACCACATGCTGCACACATTATAAAGGCATGTCTGTTGAAATAGAGGGTATGGGATGAATAGACTAGCCTACCTGAAGTCCTGATCTGTCTGCGATAGAGAATGTGTGGAGAACGTTGACTACAAAAAATGTAACAACAATGACATTTTTTAGGTGTGGTCAAACGGAACGATAACATTACACAGTAAAAACCACTTTTCAACCCCCTTTTTTTGGAATCTGCTGCAGGCAGATCCGGGAATGGATGTTTATTAACAAATGAAATTGACCAGACTAAAGTTGACCAGACTAAACATGAAATATGTCAGGTTCATACTGTCTGCAATTAAATAAATGTCTAAGTAAATGTAAGAAGCACTGTTTTTTATATTTAATTTGCATACTGTCCCAACTTTTTCTGTTACTAGAAAGTGCAATTCCTTTTATTTTAGTAGGGAAACTATGTTTGGATCATGGGTCTGCACATCCACTTTGGAAAACACCTTAAATGATATTTATTATTCCAATATTCCAAGATGTTTTGCTCACAAATAGCATTCCAATATGTCAAATGCAGTAAAAAATAAAGCCATTTTGTGAGGCACAGTAAAGATTTGGTCATTTAAAAAATATTTTTAAATCATTTCTTATATGATTTCCATTTCGTGACACGACCAATGTGCATATAAGCTGATTAGTTTATAGTGCATGTATTCTTTAAAAAATGACTGGTGGGACAAAAAAGGAGTGCCCCATCTACTATATATAGCCTATACGTGTTTTAAGATACTGATAGTGCGGCTGCGCCCCCTATCGAAATCAATTATATCAATCACAAATTTTATGGCAAAAAATATATAATACTAAAAATACTACTAGTGAAAATAGGCTAGAAATAGTGCTTTGTCTCAGGATCATTGTTGCGCTACAGCTAATTCAAAGTGTGCGTGCATTATGTGCAGTTTATAGTTTTTATGTTTGATATGCAGGTGTGGTTTCATATATTTCATAAACTGTTCAAAATTGATCTATGCAGTCTAAACATGATCAGCTGCCCAGGCCCAACTTTCATTGGCCAAATGTCACTATCTTGACTATCTAGTATAATATGACAGCAGCAAAAAATCTACACTAACACCTACCTAATCATGACCTCTGTAGCCTTACTTAAAGCAAATCCATTGGGTCCTTTGGGTTTTTAGCAAAAGGCATGGGCGTGGTAGTGGGGGGAAAAAGTGGACCTGACTACCCAGGGCCCGGGTAGGGAGAGGGGCGCATGAAAATCCTTTTTTTTCTCATGTTCCTCATGTACGGGCATGGATAGGGGCCCACTGACATTGAAAGTGTCCAAGGCCCAGAATTTGCTGCTACGCCCCTGGCAAAAGGTTGCCGTTTTTGTTTTAAAAAGGCTATTTATGTGGGAACATTTTGTTGCTCGAAATGTCAGCAATTTCTGCTGAATACATATTGTATACTCATATTGTCTTTCCAGTGCCTGCTGATATAATCTCGATACTGCTGTGCAGGTCTTCATACAGCACCAGAGCACGAACATCAGCTCACGAAACGGGAGAGGGACGTGTTCGAACCACTGCGCCATCTACCGGCTCACATAGGAACTGCAGCGTCCATTTAAAAGCTCAAGCGCCGCGCCGGGGAGGGGGACAACGAAAATCGGTATCAGACGAACTAGAAGTTCTCCAGGGATTTTTGACATTAACATGGCAAATAAGGGACAACCAGCGCCTTACCTTCATTTGGCCGAACTGACTGCATCCCAGTTTCTGGATATCTGGAAACATTATGATGTCGATGGTGAGTGTAATTAGGTGCAGCATCACCTCTACAGCATCTGTACAGGCTCTAATTTTAACCCTCATGTTCTGATCGGACACCTTGGAGATTTACAAGCTTTTTTTTTTTTTCAGAACTGTCTGAGAACTGCTTAGATATTCATTTCTATGTTAATTAAATAAACTTTGAGATGTCATGTATTCGTTTATACTCATCTAACTCATAAAACTTATAAATCACGAAATGTTCTGTTATTTGATATCAACCTTTGATCATTAACCTATCAGAAATGCAATAGTCTGCTTAGTGCAAACAAAAGGATTTCAATCAGACTTTTATTGGACAAAAATAAAATAAGCGTGGCAGATGGTTTATTTAAAGAATTTGAAATGTACATGGTTTATAAATACAATTTCTAGGTCCTAACTCAGAGGACAATAAGGTTGGCCAATCATCTGTTGAGATGCTTCTAATATAACTAAAGATCACATTATGGAAAAAAAATATTTAATTTGTTAGATTCTGATATTGTTCAGTTGTATGTTGCAAGAAATAGGTGTTCATTATAGTCTAGGAACTCAAAGCGTGATTAAGGTGTTTAATCAAACCGTTGCAATTGTCTGCTTTATTGACTGGTTATCAGTATTATAATATACAATATACAATATCAAAATATGTTGCAATATAAATGTATTTGGAAATATGTTTTTTAATTTATAATGCTCTGTGTTTTTGAGTTATTTCTCTTGAAAGTTGTATGTTGTAAGTCTGTTAAAAAATTAATTGCACCGACACTCTAAATGGAATAGATATACACAAGGGTTTCCTTTACACAAAGACCAGTTTTCTGGCATGGAAACACGTAATATCTTACTTGTGGTAAAAATATGATGGAAGTTTTTCATGTGTAAGATGTAAAGAGTGAAGAGGGAGATTACCAGAAATAGAACATAAAAGACATGCACAATAAGGCCTCCAATTAGAGCCAAAGTCAAGAAGAAAGATGTTTGATGCACGATGGGGAGAACAGCTGTCAGGGCTTTTAATTAAGCTCTGCAGTTGCCCTGATTTTCTTGCCAGCAAAAAAAAAATGAAAAAGAAAAAAATTCTTTCCAACTTTAAGGCTGTCATCCAGCAAAGCTAACTAGAAGATGCCAGTCATTTGTTGTCAGTTGGTGGTTGTGTATTTTGTCTTTACCACTGGTCTCATTTGAACCAGAATTTGAATGTTGGTTTATAATGGGACTTATTTACAGGTAATGGCTACATTGAGGGCAAGGAGCTTGAGAATTTCATCACACAGCTGGAGAGTGCACGGAAAGGAGCAGGTGTGGTGAGTAAAGACAGGAAATAGAATTTTGAATTTATTTTTGTCACAGTTTTCAATATTACCAGATGGAGCAATTCAAACATGGAAATGATTAGAATCAAATGAAAGTCAGAGCTACAATAACTCCAAAGACAGTGTCTTGTCTAGACAAGATATAAACTCTATAAACTATCATTATTATAAAAAATACTTGTGAAACTTTCAGGCGCTATATATATATATATACATACATATTATAGATATTTTTAATGGACCACTATTACAACAGGTTTTGAGTGGATACTGAGTTATATAAAAAATAGGGCTCTATGAAAGTTTGATTTTTACAACAGGTTTGTGGAAGTTTATCATGGAACTAACAAAGGAGACTGATAACCCAAAAACATTGTTAATGCTCATCAGTTACAAAACCATCTCTAATGAGTTTGGCCTTTGCCAATTCACATTGAAACAGATTGTGTACAAATGTAGGAAATTCATGATTATTGTCAAAGTCAAAGCACTTTTTACAATGGTGCATTGTCTCAAATCAGCTTTAGAATATTATATTATCTTAAAAGGCCAACGGCAAACTGAGCAAGCCGAGGACAACAGTGGAAAGAAAAAACTCCTTGAATATAGAAGGAAAAACCTGGAAGGTAAAAGACTCAAAAGGGGATCCATCCTCCTTGGGTGGCCTAGATGTTAATTAAAATATTTAAATTGTAGTAATAGTAAAATTAATTTAAAAATATATTTTAAATGTAAGTTATTGGAGGTGCATCATCTCCTAATAACTAAACGATGAAGGGAGTTACTGCACTCTGGTGGGACTAGGTTGTGTTGATGGAGAGCAGGAGAGTGATGCTAAGGAGCATGAGCATCTAAGTGTGTGGTGCTAGAACATCAGCTTGGAGAGAAACGAGAAAATGTAGCACAAAGTCTAGTAACAATCACTGATGTCATGTGCAGCATAAAACTCTGACAGCATTAACTATAGCAGCATAGCTAGAGGAGAACCAGAAGGTAACACAGCCAAGAGTCATGAGCCAACCTAAGCCATTCATCCCAGTCTAAATCTAACCAAAAGCCTGCATAAATGAGAATGTTTCTAGCCTAGAACTAAAAATTTGGAGAGTGTTTGAATCTCAAACTAAAGTACAGAGTTTATTCCATAGCTGGCCAAGCATGAGATTGTATTGTTACCTTTCACATGTTGATGACAAACATTACTCCAACAAAAATGTGTGTAATAGTCCATAAGATCAAAAAGTAACCCTGGTAACTTCTAAGCAACTAAAGGCTTTTATGAGAGTTTAATGAAGTCTGATGACAGTACACTGAACAACAACAGTGAGCATTGCAACGCTGCAATACAAAGTCACAGCTATCCAAAAAGAATAAAGAATACTGCTACCAGGGAGGAAAACATTTTGTGGCTGCATAAGACAAAAATAGAACTTTTTGGTTTAAATGAGTCTTATGTCTAGAGAACATCAAACGCTGCTATCATAAGAAACTACATGGAGGTGGTAATATCATGTTTTGGACATGTTTTTCTTCATCTTGGGCCAATATGATGTGTTATATTTGATGAAACAATTAATTCTGATGTACACCAGCAAAACCTAAAATAAAATGTCTTCTATCTATAATCTGTCTATGAACTGAATCTCAGTAGAATTTGGGTCATGGAACACAGCTATGATCCTAAACACATGAGTAATTTTCCTTAAGAATGGTTAAAGAAGAATGATGTTAATGTTTTGGCATGGCCAAGTCAAAGTCCTTACCCAAATCTAACAAAAATGCAATGGAAGGACCTGAAGTGAGGAGTTGATATAAGGAAAACCACAAACACCCAAGAGCTGAAACTGTTCTATAATATACTTTTGCCCTTTACGAATAAAGAATATTGAGTCATTACACATTTTAATGTGAAATTTGCCATTATATTAATGTCACAGCAATGGTCATGAAAATAGAAGCAAGAGTTTTCAAGAATGATGAGTAATAAAAAGTAGTAAATTTGCCAGTTGTGTTAAATGTAATACTGAAATAACAATTATTCCACAAATTACTGAGAAGATGGTATAAGCATGAGATCTCAGTAAATACAAGACAAATGCATCTATATCTGCATGTCTAATAGTAAATTATGTAAGTTATATGAAATATATGCTAGCCAGCAGCCTATAACCTCAGGTCATTAATTAGCAAATAGGATCACTTTACCCATAGTGGTTATAAACTGCTTTGTCTTCCTTTTCTCTATTCTAAAATATTCAGGTATAAAAACATTCAGAATATCTGTTTAAAGGTATATCTTTGAACCAAATTCCTGGTAATATCCTTGTCTGTTTCAGGGGTCCACAAATGTATCCATCAGAGATTTCATGCAGAAATTTGACAAAAACCAAGATGGAAGAATTGAGCTGTCAGAGGTAAGATATTCAAATACAAAGGCTGTTACAATCAGGTAACACATCAGGTGACATTGGTCAGTGAAACAAGGCCCATCATATTAGTATTCTACATGAAAATGATGTTGCATTGAAAACCTTTTTTTTTGTCATTTATGCCTGATTTTAGCTAGCGCAGATCCTGCCTACAGAAGAGAACTTCCTGATTTGCTTCAGACAGTTTTTGGGATCAAGCACTGAGTTCATGGCGGTAAGAAATCAAACACGGAATGAAATATCTGTGCATCTCAAAGAAAATCATAATCAGACAACGAAGATGGGGAAAAATAGTGTTTTTTCTTCCATAGAACGCCCAGGAATGACTGAGATTTGGTACAGAGGAAGTTAACTTCCTTACATTATGCAAATCTGAGAACGTTTGTCATAAGACGGGAAGAGGAGAAAATGAGCATTTTAATAACATTGTGCAGTGTGCAAACCACTTTAAGAGCTAAAATAGAATGTGGCTGTATAAACATCTATTTTCAGAGTAATATATTATTGAAGGACCACAGAAATTCTCCCCAGATTTGAAAAGGCAGAGCTAAACATTCAACTTTGATATGAACCCTTACTAGAAACAGGCACTGTGAAATTTCAATTGCATTTTGTTCTTTTTGACGTATATAATGCATAGTTTAGCTGAATAGAAAATGGAAATAGGTATGTAATGAAATCCATTAAGATATGAAACAACCTCCTATCAACGAATAACCATTTTTAACTTTGTACAGCCTTTTAAAATGCACTTTGAACATACAGTCAACAGAGAATGTGTCAGGTCTTTCATACAAACATAAATTTAATATCACCAGCAGAACCTGACAACATGACAGACTTGGTACTGACTGCTAAAAAATGATTGCAGTTTTAAATTGGACTGTGGCACAAGTGGTTAGCGCTGTTGTCTCACAGCTCCACAGATCCCTTGCTTGTGTCCCAAATTTTTCCCCACATTCCAAAGACATGCATGTAGAACAACTAGTATTTCCAAAGTGTCTAAAGTGGTACGACTGGATCAGTCATTGCAGTGCTGCTGGATTTAAATGAATAAATAAATCAATGCATTAATGAATTATTATTAATAATAATAAGAAATTAAGAAAGAATAAGAATACTAATAATAAGAATAAGAATAATTGGTAATGACATGTTTGTCATTACAATTTTCACTAGGTCATATATGATAGTACAGTTTAGGTATTTATTTAGGTAATGATGCTGAAGAAACCAACCATACTAATTTATTTTTAAATATTCAACAGATATGAAGAAAAACAATACATACTGTTTCTTTTTGAGTTATTACAAAATCTAAAATCTTGATTTTTAACTTTTTGTTATTTAATTTAAGAAGAGACTTTTTTAAAGACTTGAGAAAAGAGAGAAATTAATTTACAAGGCCAGAGTAGCAAAACATTGATGTTTAAATCGTAAAAAAATTAAACCATGATTCAATGATACATACAGTATCTCACAAAAGTGAGTACACCACACACATTTTTGTACTTATTTTATTATATTTTTTATGGTACAACACTGGAGATATGACACTTTGATACAATGTAAATTAGTCAATGTACAGCTTGTATAACAGTGTAAATTCGTTGTACCCTTGTTGTTTGTTATATACCCCCATTTTCCCTCCCCAGTATTATGTGACCTTAATGTTACAAGGTCTCACAAGAAAACCCAGTTAAAGACTGGAGACAAGCAGACTAAGAACATGGATTACTGGAACCATGCTCTGTGGTCTGAAGAGACCAATATAAACTTATTTGGTTCAGATGGTGTCAAGCGTGTGTTGTATCAGGCGAGTAGACAAAGACAAGTGTGTCGGCTGTGAGGAGCTATAGTGCATTGAGGTAACAATGAATGAAAACATGTAAAGTGACATACTGTAGCAGAGCTTGATCCCCTCCCTTCAGAAACTAGGCTGCAGGGCAGTATTCCAACATAATAACCCTATTAAGCATTGGTGGGGCGCTAACATCTACCAGCTTCAAATTGCATCAAGGTGTCATATCTTTCAGTGTTGTTCCATACAAAGATATAATAAAATAGTTACACAAATGTGAAGGGTTTACTCACTGTTTTGTGAGATATTGTACATGATCCTTTGTGGGTATGTATATCTGTAGGCATGGCGGAGGTATGATACAGACCGCAGTGGCTTCATTGAAGCAAATGAATTGAAGGTAAGGCAACATATACATGCATTTGAATTTCCTTTGATATGCTATACGGTTTAACAAAACAAGTGTAAATCAACTTAAAGCCAATTATTTGTATAATTGTATAGCTCATGAAAACTGGATTACAAATGGTTGGGAACTTGGGTATCCCTCACTAACCTGAAAATCTGTATAATGGTGTGGCCCATCTGCTGGAAAGGCAAATAAAATGCATGCAAATCCTGCTAACAAACCAACTGCCAGCCAAAGGGAACATTCAAATTTCAGCGTTAATTTAGAATGTAAAACCAATAACTTTGATTCTGACTGTAGTTATTGTCCAAAGGTTGACCAGATTCCCTTGTGAAGGGCTATAATTGTTACCATGCTACCTGTCAGACACAGACCTGTCTTTTTTTGTGAGTAACTGTGAACGTTTTTCTTTCTTTTAGAACTTTCTCTCAGACCTCATGAAAAAGGCTAACAGGCAATATGATGATCAGAAACTGCAGGAATACACACAGACAATTGTAAGCATCTACCAGCAAATCTTCATATTGTATTATAAAAGTATCCCTAACAGTTTCTAACTCTTTGGTCATACTAAAAGAATAAATATACAATATAACAACGACACTCTAAAGCTAAAAAATCTGTTATTATGAAGTCACTTTTTCCCCTCAGCTCAAAATGTTTGACCTGAACGGTGATGGGAAACTGGGCCTCTCTGAAATGGCAAGGTGGGCAATGTTTCTGGAATGCTACAGTTAAATCGGATAATGTGTCTCTTTCTATCAAATACTAAGTATGTTATTTGCTATCATTTTAAGACTTCTTCCAGTGGAGGAAAATTTCTTATTGAAATTCCAGGTAAGATACAGGCTGGTTTAAATATAAAACCAAAGCTTTCACTTTTGCACTAGAGTCTTTTATAAATGATGGAGCCTATATTCAGTACGTTTATACTCTGTTGCAGGGCATTAAGCTGACATCCGAACAGTTCAACAACATCTTCACATACTATGACAAGGTAGTGTGGAATCTTATGTCAATATGGATCTCCAATGACACACTATAGGAAGTTACCTTAAGGTGACAACCTGGTTTATCTTATCAGACCAAGCTAAGCTTAGTTTTTTTTACATCTAATTTCCATCACACTTATGAATTGATTTTGCATACAAATGAGCGTTGTTTCCATTCACCTGAGCAGGTAAATGAGTACTGCACCTGCTCCTTTTGGCTGGAGCAGAGATGAGACACCATTTGACTAACAATAAGTTATTGTACACAATTCATAATTCACAGCATGGAGGTGTAGTGACACTTCAAACTATCCTGAATTTGTAGTTGGCAAAATTAAAGTGTTAATGATGCTAACAATTTTATGTTCTTAATATAATTTGTGTTTCTTGACAATGTGAGGCACACTTATTTGTATGCTGTGTCCAAAATAAACCTCTAATTACTATTCCTTACATACACACTACAGTGTAACATACATCTTTCCCATACTGCTAATAAAATAAATATTTTGCAGTATCAATCTGGAAATCACCATTGTGTTTTAGTGTGTATGGAAACAAAGTACATACAAAGTATTAAATGCATTTTGATTAATATTTTCAACTCAGATTTTATTCCTGCTGCCTAGATACATTTCTTTAGTGTTAAGTACAAAATTTTGAATTCAATTAATACAACTGGTGAGATTAAAGTAATTAATTACTAATCATTTGACAACAATGCTTAATTAATTTTTTTGGCGAAAGTTGAGGACAAATCAATGGTCATTTAGTTATATAAGTGATCATGGGCTATTCACACAGTTTTTTATGTAGTAATAATGTCTATATTCTTTAATTAATTGATTATATGAAATAGACCAGATGGTTAATCAGAACGTAATGTAATACACTGTACATAATCATGTTAATTACTATTATTTTCATGTAAAATTGCTGCAGCGTTTTTCTCATATTTAGCCATTCACAGGTACCTGCAGTCATAACTAAAGAAGCATGCGTATTTTGGGGGTACGGGTAATTCTTTTAAAAAAACAGATGAGTTTTAAAACACCTGACCACACACAAAGCAACTCACACCCAAGAACGCAAAAGCAATAACAAAAGCCTACCCTCCCTGGAATCCCTATAAAGATAATATATCAACCAAACTTTACACATCAGCACAGTCAATTAAAAAGCAGTGAATCTTATGAAGTAATGAATGGCATTAGAATATCATTTTAATCCACTGCATTGTCCTAACCATGCACAGCAAACAGAACTTTAAATGGCTTTCTTGTGTACTCTTCTGTGAAGGATGGAAATGGCTACATTGATGAGCATGAGCTGGAAGACCTCCTAAAGGACCTTTATGTTGACAGCAAGGTAGGATGAAAATGACATTAAAATGGAATGTCATGTACAAGGCTTTAGCTGACTACAATGCTATGGCTCCCTTTTTAATCTTAGGAGGTGAACACCCAGGCTCTAACCGGCTATAAGAAGAGCATCATGGCCTTGTCAGACAACGGTAAACTGTACCGCTCAGAGCTGGAGATTGTACTGTGCCGGGAGCCTATCCTGTGAATCTTGAGCCCCTAGATTCCATTTCACCTCTTTCTGCCTCGCTACTGTAACCATGAGCATGTGCCTGGCACTACCCTGCTCTTCTTTGTGTGTTTAGAGAGTGTGTGCGCTGCAAAGCACAAGGCACCATTCTGCCTTTCCCCCATCTTCCCAATTCCATTCATCCTAAATACAGACTGTCCAGCTTAAATTTTAAAAATAGATTTAAAAGAGTAATGTGATACTTATTGGCAGAGGGATTATAATATTATAGGCAATTGATGCAGTTATTTTAAAATATTTATTTATTTAATTGTACATTTATTATCTTTGTTTGACCCCCATACATCCACTGGTTTTCCATCCTAGGTTAAATTCTTCCTGCATCCCCTGGATTTTGGTTCTTGTTTAAATCCCTTCTCATTTTCATTTTCATTTCCCTTCGGTTTGAATCCATCCTTAAATATTGTTTTGATTGTTTCTAACTTTCTTTCTTTGGCTGATACTGTTAGAAGATGTTATCGAGAGCATTCAAATCAGATTGGGCTGTGTGAACATATGATATCATATTTATTGCATGTTTTGTTCCCTTCTAGGGAATTAACATGAGGGTGCAGTTATGAAATTTAATAAAGTTCAGGTGAAGTAAAAAGTGAATATGCCTCTTTACTTTTCTGAACATTCTCCAAAGGTACAACATTAAATATATTCTTGTTTGAAGTAATTTACCGTAAATTATTTTCTTAAGATTACTTAATATTTTAATTTAAAAAAATTAAATACAAAATATTGGTAAAATTATCAAATCTATTTTTAATAAATTCTTTATATTAGAAGACCCTATTTAGACGTTTTTATTAAATATTAATCAGCATTTAAATCTTCAAGGTGTGTAGCTTTCATTAAAAGTATAGCAATCTAAACAAGAATGAACTACAGCCAGATAAAAAAACCTTCTAGTGATAATATTTAACTTTAAAAATAAAAATAAGCAGCCAGTTAGGCTGGTGACTACAAGTATACTTAAATAATTGTGAGTCAGGCATTCAGAGATGGTGAATTTAACCCAGCTTTTCCTGGCTAGGGTAATGGGAATCTTCAATGCCTATGTGCCAGTGTGTGAAACCCAACTTGAAATGTACCAGTGGGACTCTAAACTATGGTGGTGCTGGCCTAGCAAACTTCCACTGGACCATTCAAGTACCTGGAGCAGATATCCCAGTAAAAATAATCATACCACACTTTTGCAACTTCCAATACACGCACATGAGCAAATATCAAGATGAAAGAGTCTAAATAGTCCAATACATTATGATATGTCATATAAACATGTCAAATAGGCAAGTGTGATAAGATCCAGGCTTTGGCTTTTTTCTGAATTTTAAAAAACAATTTAAGAATGTTTAATAAACCAACTTCAAAAGCTCACTTTTTGGCAAGCAGGATTTGAACCTGAGATGTTACATTCTCAAAGCAGATGTGCTAACCGCTACTCTACAGAGACAGCTTGAGCAAGCTTGATAAGATCCAGGCTTTGGCTTTTTTCTGAATTAAAAAAAAAATTAAAAAAATGTTAAATAAACCAACTTCAAAAGCTCACT
>JAVSBV010164275.1:0-14296 GCA_033117975.1 Parotocinclus spilosoma | reverse complement strand
ATAATGACTTTAATAATTCAAGGGAACTGAAGAAAAAGTATTCACATTTTACACCCTTTATATTTTAGTCGACTAAATTGACTGTAGATTTAGTCGACTATATTCTTATGATAATTTATCGACTAAAACTAAAAACAATTCAGATAACTAAATTATGACTAAAACTAAATGACATTTTAGTCTCAAGACTAAGACTAAAACTAAATCAAAATTTGCTGTCAAAATTATCACTGATTAAAAGCTTATTTTAGTCTGCATATTTCTGATGAGTATTTACGGGTGGCATGGTTTAGTGTGTAGCAGTGTTGCCTCACAGAGGTTATTTCTGTGTGGAGTTCACACGCCCAGCATGCATGGGTTTACTCCGAATGCTCCGGTTTCCTCCCACAGTCCAAAAGCATATTTTAGGTTAGTTGATTACTCTGAAGTCTATGTACCCTATGATGAAGGGTATTTTTCTGTTTTATTCCCTATGCCACTGACTAGGCACCAGCACACAATTGACCCGAAAGTGAATGAATGAATGCATGAGAATGTATCATACTGCTGTAGTGGTTTAGCATTACATATGGTTCAGATTAAATATGCCTGCACTGATATTCTGAGAGGTGTGGTGATGAACCCCTTACTTTCATGCAGTGAGATTTGCTCCAGTTCAAGTGAATAACGTGAGCTTTGAATTCGAACCCCAAAAGTCGGTGAATGGCAGTCGTCTGATGCACGGCGGTTGGACACACCTGCTGCTGAGGAGTCTGGAAAATTAAGGTATAGTGGGACAGTGTGACAGTGTGGCTTTTAAATTTGCTTTAAAGCAGTAAATTATGGGTTGCATACTGTCACATGACTTATATAGGTCAATGAAAACATGATTTCTTCCATTTGAAGGCAATTTATTCTCTTATATGCACTAGTTGTGTCAATGGAAAGTATTTGCTTAACGGTTGGTTAAAAAGGAATTAACCACAAACATGCAGTTGGAGTGAATAATGTGTCCTACCTGCTGATCTCCACAGTAGAGACTTCTCAGAGGAGCTAAGAAAAAGAAATGTTGACATAAATATTTCAGCAGTCTCTTAAATAAAAGCGGTGATGCATATCAGTTGTATTAAATCAGTGAGATTAAATCAGATTACTTAAAACCCCAGAAAAGGCCCTGCCTTTTTAGTAACAAATACATAGAAATGTGTGTTCATTTGTTATTTTATTTAGCAAATTTAGTAAAATAATTAAACCAGTATTGACGCATTTAGTCTCTACCACATGATGGTTCAATACCTCGACGGATCGATATCAGATGTTGACCGACTTTATGTATTAGTATTAAAAAACTGGATCAGTGCATACATATTCAAAACCATCTTTAAAGAGTTTGAACTCCCAATCTATGGTCAGACAGTTGTATAAAAATGGAGAAAAATTAATACCTCTCCAGGAATGGTCGACCAACAAAGATTACTCCAAGAGCAAGGCATTTAATAATCTGCCCAGAATAACTTCTAAGAATATAAAGGTCTCTCTCACTACACAACAAATAGTGTGCATGGCAGAGTTGTAATAAGAAAGCCACTGCTCTCCAAAAAGAACACTTGTCTTTATTTAGTTAAAGATCATGTGGACAAGCCAGAAATCTGCTGTAAAAACATCTTGTGGTCAGATAAGACCTAAATAGAACTTTGTGGTTTCAGTGAAGTGTCTGGAGAAAGGAAGAGACTGGGCTGCAGCATTAGAACCTTATCCCATCTGTGAAGCATGGTGGGGTAGTCCCCTAGTTGGGGCCTGTTTTGCTGCATATGGACAAGCAAAGTCTAAAGGAAAATGGAAAATATCAGGACGTGTGTCCAAGAACTGACAGTTGTTCTACCAGAAAATTGTCAAAGAAGTTAAAATGTTGTGTAATGACCTAAAGTGAGCTATTATTGTTATGTGATTAAACACCTCACAGTTGAAGCTGTTCTGTAAAAGGAATGGGTTAGGCTATGCAGCCTGGCCACTAACAGAGTTTTGGTTTAGTTGAATTACTATGAACGAATATCATAGTTTATTTGTAATAATAATTAATATCATAAATTTTAATTAATCATAATGACTAATGATTAATATTACTTCAAAGTAATGCTTTGTTATAATTTCAGATTGTGTGCTCAGATGACCTAAATAACTGAAATGTCATGACTTTAAGAGTGCAGACGAGTGTTTGTTAGTGCCTGACACTAAATGGCAGTGTGCCATTGCAGTCCTGACGCTTCCAGAACAACAACCAATAAAGCCAAGACAGCAACAGTCATGGTTCA
Source organism: Parotocinclus spilosoma (assembly GCA_033117975.1). NCBI lineage: Eukaryota > Metazoa > Chordata > Actinopteri > Siluriformes > Loricariidae > Parotocinclus > Parotocinclus spilosoma. The sequence continues at coordinate 12,005 of JAVSBV010164275.1, read as the reverse complement.
AAGAGCATGGTGATGGTGGGGGAACCAGCTGGAGCCTAACTGTATGAGGATGTCCTTATGTATACACAATTTCTTGGGACACCTGAAAAAATATTCAGTACCTCATTGACCGCATGCTGACCATCCAAACACATACACACTCACTACTGAAAAATGCCAAGCAATATGGGAACAACAACTGGTTAATTAGGACATTTCTTACATATATCTAAAAAGAAGCGGGAGGTCATATTATTATTTAATAGCACACAGTGTTTTGCAGTAGTGGTGTGTGATATGTTCCTTCTACAGTAATATCTTCATTATTGTTTTGATGGTGTTCACGCTCACATATGTCACACACTCTGTAAACAGGTAAAAACATAATTTAGGATTTCACAGATTAATTATGACATGCATCCAGGATACAGATGGATAGTACATGCTCATTGCTTATAGCATACTGGTACCACAAATCAACCTAGCACACAGTAATTCAGATTCACACTAACTAATCTCAAACTGTGTTTGTCTCGTGTGTTGTTTTACATTTTCACATCTACAGCACTTTTTTCTCTTAGTGCAAATAAGTCTCCAAGGGTATTAAAAAGGTTATAAAATATAGCCACCCGAAAGGAACATGAATTGAATCCTCTGACAAACCAGACTTGACAAGCCTTCTGAAAAGATTTAACAAACAGTATCACTGTGTAAACATTTAAACAATGTGAGTGCAATCTTTTACATGATGAAAGATTCCTAGAGTGTGATTGCATTATATGATCTCTATAATGTAAATTGTGACTTTTATGTATTATTACAACCTATACATAGACCATGTATCCAACTTGTACTAACATGGACGACCATTCCAGTCTTCATGCCAGACCAAGTTGACTCAATGCCATCCCAACCCACACAATCTCTGCATAATTAAGTAGTATACTACTTCAACACTAACAAGGTAAATCATCATATACACTGCTCACAAAAAATATTCTTTCTAAGCAGTATATTTTAATTGACTGCATATAATGTTTTGCATATTATTTTTTTTAATTCACTGCAACAAATGACACATGGTTGAATTGACATCCCTGAGATATACCAATGTACCAATGTACCACAAGCAGCCAAAGAACCAGTCAGTTTAACAATGCAAATGCGTATAACAAAAAATATGCTACTGCTGTCCTGACTTTTGCACAGTGAGTTAGATTCAAAATAAAATCATACCTATCACTGGCAACACCTGGGGATTCCGCCCCCAATCTGCACCGCTCCAGCTGATTGGCCACAATCTGTCTCTCCACTTCAAGCTCTCTGGTCAGCCGTTCAAACTGGAGCTCCTATTCCACAAAAAGTGCAAAAGAAGTTCAATAAAAGTAGAACTTCTTCAGAGACAGGTGTATTTATCAGAGTTCAGTAAGTTCAGGTTTGAAAGTTCGATCCATATTATTCTGGCTTTATCTTCTGTCTGAGAGAAGTGACCCTTGCTGCCTCAGTGGCTCTCTGTGCATTCTCTGAACCCTTGCACTCTGTGTTTTGTGTCCATGTGTGTGTCCGTGTGTGTGTGTGTGTGCGCATGGGTCAAGTTTGTATATCACTGTGGGGACCAAATATTCAGACAAAGAGTCTGAAATATATCACCCTGTGGAAGCATTTGGCTGGTATCCATAAGAAAAGTTGCTTTTATTTTTATTACAAAAATACTACTTTAATATTTAACAAAGAACCAAAAGATATTTTTAAAACAAATATTTGCTTTAGGTTACTGAGTTTAAGGTTAAGGTTAAGGTGTAATTGTAAAATTAATTAACTACCATAAAGTCCCAGGAACAATAGGCAAATGTGTGTGTGCTTGTGTGGTCATGGCTATATGACATTGCCATGGCCTTGTGGGGACTATTTCTTTTTTTTCTTTGAAAAACAAAAAGACAATTTTGGGGACCAAATATCACAACTAATATAGAAAAATCAGATTAAGCAGTTAGGTATAGTTGTAGAATGAATTAGCTACAATAATCATTATTTCAGTGGAACAGGCCCGCAAAAAAGTGTGTGTGTGTGTGTGTACTGTTTTTGTGACAACTGTGCAATGTATTTTCCTGATGCAGCTGTTTCAAATGCACACATACCCAGGCACTCACACACACACTCATTCAAATACAAAGACAAACCCTCACATAGTACTACTGACTTTAAGACGCCGTAAGTCAGGTAGTTGTTTAAAAATCCTTTAGTCTCTGCAGTCATTGTATTACTCAGGCTGTAAGAGGAATGTCAAGACAAAAACGAACATCTTTCTGCACTTCTGCTCATACAATAAAAATGTCAGGCTGGTGTGGGTCTGGTTTGTTTTGGTGCTGTGAGCTGCCAGTCACAGCGAGTCTCTACCATTCAACCCACAGCTGACAGTGACAAAGCGTGTGTTGTAACAAAGCGTGTGTTGTACTACTTCACCTAGAAAAAGCTTCACACAATCATGTACACGAGCATCTTTTTTTATAAAGTGCTCCCCTTAGTGTCATTTAATTACTGCATCTTAACAACACTGTTCTTGCAAGTAAACATCACCCAGCACAATTAGTTGTTTTAATTGTGATTATTACTGTGGGCCATTTTAATTAATTAAACAACATTGACTGCAGATTAATGAGGTCATCTGAATGTAGCTTAAGGGATAATAACATTAATTTTGTAATCTTGCTATTCATAATGTGTACTGTGGGGTTATCATAGGCCCAGCCCAAACCCTGAGACATACCCAGAAACACACAGCTAATAACACACAGCACACAACACACCTACATTTTATGGCACTTGTGCCATGCAGCTTTCGAAATGTAACTCCTTATATAAACAAACGTGATTCAGAGCTGCCCATATGGACATTTTTGCGGGTTTATTTGGTCAATATATTTATCTATTTTGTGTATTATACATATATATTTTTTATGTTTTCTTTGTTAATTTCTATTTAGCTTTACACAATTACTATAAATTTAATAATTAGATACATGGAGTTCAGGTCCCTGTTTCTTGGTCTTCTCAAGCTTTCTTCCTTATAACATCTAGGGAGATTTTCCTTATCACTGTCTTGGTCTCTGGGTGAGAGTGCGTGGCTCGGTGGGTAGCACCACTGCCTCACAGCAAGAAGGTCTTGGGTTCAATCCCAGTCCTTCCCATGTCTGTGGGAGTTTACTCCAGGTGTTTGGGGGTTACTCCCACAGTCCAAATTGATATGTGATTACTCTAAACTGGCACTGACTTGAGTGCATATACAGATTGAGTCGAAAGTCACAGGGCACCCTTATATTTCAAAAACAAAAGGAAACTTATATCTGAATACCCCAGAAAATGGAACATGGCCACCATCTTGAAAACCTCCATCTTGGACCAAGGGCAAGTTTTTTTCCAATGGGAAGATGGTCATGTAGCATATTAAAGAAGACCAGAATTCTGTCCAAAATCGACTGCTGCAATTAGATTTGAAATATCTCTTGTGAATTAATATATTAGCACTGGGGCAATTTAAAACACTTTAACGCCTGTCTTTAGAATGTGGGATTACACCGAGTACACCCACGCTGACATAGGGAGAACATGCCACACAGGCCAATTTTGGGATCGAATTGGGGAGCTCTGGAGCAATAAGGCTCCACCAACTACTTCTTTATGGTCAAATAGAAACAAAAAGCGTGATTAATCTCAATTGACATGATCAAATATTGTAGATAAATACAAATGGAAATGTTCTGGGATAAATGGTTTTCTTTGAAAACATATTTTGTTGTATTAATGGTTGTTTAACAATAGTTTGCCTTTGTTGATTAGTTTAAACTGACGCTTGAATAGACAGTCCTGATACAGCATTTTAAATTATATCAGCTGGTTCAACTGGATTTAATTGAACTTTGGCTGATGATTGAGACAAGGCATACATAATAGTAATCAGGCTTGGCAAAACGGTGAGTTATACCCATGACTCTTTGTTTTATGAGGCAGTTAAACAGTACATTTTTGGCAGACAAAGAGTGCAACCATGCAACAGCTACAAAACTATTTTGTATTGGAAAGTCTACTCAAGGCTGCTGTAAAACTGCAAGTGGCTCTTAAGCATAACAAGAGAGAAGTAAAGTAATAGAGAAAAAACAGACATATTTATATTTTATTTCATTGTAATAGACACTGCTAGATAAAATTATTCCTGTCTATTTAAAGACCATATTAGGTTCTGTGAAATAGACATTGACCAGAAATTACCATAGGCACAATTTTTATTCTACTGTAATTTATAATCTATAGTATTTTTTTAGAACACTGCATGCAAATTATATGTACATGTAAATGTGTAAGTAAAACTACTGAAAACAGTGGGATGTTCCCATCTGCATAGCATATTTGCCATTTAGCTAACATAATGCCATCACAAACCACAAATTATTACAATACAAACATTTAACAAATACTTTCAGCACCTCTTCATGGGGATATCAGTTTTAGTCCCTGTTTTGGGATTCGCTTTCAACATATTCATTTTGGTTTGTCCCTAATAAACAATTGTTCATAATGTTTTCTAAATTTCCTATTTCTTTATTATTTCTTTATTTTTTCATTTATTTTCTTTCTTAAGCATTGCTGCAATTTGAATTATTTAAATGTTTATAGCCATTTTGTGTTCAGCGCTATTTAATTTCCCTACACGTTTTCGCACACCAGCACATTCGTGTGCTTGCTCTAGCGGCCATTCGAGCTAATGGCTGAAACTAGTAGTGCTTTGGCCTTGGTCCTTAATTTTTTGTAACAATCTTGAAACCAGTGCAGAAACTCCCTCCAACATTCTGTTATTAGGAGACGATATGCCAATATCTCAAAGCTTTTACATTATTTAATGGAATTGGTAATATTTACTTAATTTTACTATTAATACAAACTTTACTATTTTAATTAACATCTAGGCCACCCAAGGAGGATGGGTCCCTTTTTGAATCTTGGTCCTCCCGTGGTTTCTTCCTTCTACATTCAGAGATTTTTTCCTTTTCACTGTCTTGCTCAATTTGGGTTTGGCATTTAAATATATAACATTGTAAAGCTGCTTTGAGACAACGCATTGTAAAAAGCGCTAAATAATTAAATTTCATTTTTAATTCCCATTCAGCATTTTTCAGATTTATACATTCTTTAAACTTTGCACTGCTAGCAGGGTGACATTAGTCATACTCATCCTATCATACTCATCCTTCTGAAGGCTTTAGTGAAATACAATTCATGGAGTGCCATCCTCCATAAAACAAATTTTGATTCCTTGCTTGGAAGTGCTGTTTGCATGAGCTTTATGTTTCCTTGGTGTGAGAACTTATTGTGTTCAGTTTCCCCTTGCGCTTCAATTCTCAAGCCATCTAGTGATAGTTCTGGTCACTGTCAGCGTATTTTGGCATTTTGGCACTCTTGTTCTGCTTGACATGCTTCTGTTCACCCCCATGAATATGTCACTTGCGATATCACCATAATTGAGTTGGCATCTCATTTGCTTAATCAAACAACTTTTTGACTGTCTTGTTTAAAATAACAAATGCTTCTTTTTTAATCCCCTCATATTCATTTTGAAATATCCCCTAATTTTGTGGACAGTGTACATATCCAACATATACTTTACCTATACCTTTAGTACACTGCTCACAAACATTAGCTGTATATACTTGAACAGTCAGTGTAGATGTGTAGATGCTGTGCAATGGTATAATTACCATATATAACAATTTCTTGACAGTTGGGCCCAAATATTTTAACTTGAATGAGCCACTCCATTATACACATAAATTTTTTTTATCTCTGTCAGCCTTATCTGCTAAAAAAGAGGCTCACTGGCTGCTATAAAGACCATTCCTGATCAAACTTATTTCGATTGGAGTGCTATGTTGGCCTCCTGGTGAACCCAATTGTTCAAATACTTGCCACTCTAGCCTACAGAAACTGCATATAACTTTCTCCTTGATCTCTTTCTACATATTCCTAGAAAAATACTAAGATATACTTATACAGTCGTCATTGCTAAAACAACAGTGTATTGATTCTAATGGTCACCTGAGACTTTTGCACAGTACTCTATGACCTGAACAAAAGCAATTATTAATAATAACATTAACCTAGGGTAGGGTGGTGGTGCAGTAATAAGCAATGCCACCTGGGTTCCTCTTGTGTCCAAAGACATGCATGTTAGGTTGATTGGTGTTTATGAAGTGCCCTTAGTTTGTGTGCATGCAAGCGCATACCTGTTCTTTAACGGAGGCCAGAATGTTGGTGGTGGTACTTTCTGCCTCCATCTTATTGGCACTGGATCCTTCCTCACAGCTCTGTACCTCCTCCTTCTCCTCTGCTGCAGGCCCCTCCTCAGGAGCAGGCATCTCCTTTACACACACACACACACACACACACACACACACACACACAGAATAAATTTCCCACTAGGGTATTATTATTCATCAGCTACACAATGAGAGGCTCATCCCAAAATCCGTAATAACCTGTCAGCTGTTTAAACTACATAATTTTGGCACTCCGGGCAAATCATGGGTGGAACAGCCGTCTCTTTGTATGTGTATGATTGCAGAAGGGTCTCTGCAGGCCTAAGCAATGTGCAAAGCAGAAGTGTGTCCGAAGTCTGTTTCCAAGAACCCAGCAGGTGAAACAACCACAAGGCAACCTGTTCCCCTTCAAAACCCTCCAGCACGACATAACGTTAAAGAAACAAGCTGACTGACACACCCACTTATTCCTTGTCCCTGTCCAGCATAGATCTTAAACAGAGCAGAACACAGCTACAAAGTGCCTGTGTGAACTGCTGAGTCAAATGTATAGCATCCTTCAATCTTTCCAAGGATATCCAGGTCCATTTTCTATTATTGATTTGATACACAACCAACAGGGATCTTGCTCATTGAGGAGCTTTATTGAATAACTTGCCATGCACTGAATAGGTCTTAAAAGATAGGCTAGGCTTGCCTGGCATATACTATATACAATATTGTACAAAGGTGAGTACACCTCTCATATTTTTGTAATTATTTTATTAAATCTTTTCATGGGACAACACTGAAAATACAAAAATATGGCACTTTGATACAAAGTGCTACAGTCAAGCACTGTAGTGGGGAAGTTATGAGTTGGGGCTGCATGAGTGCTGCTGGCTGTGGGGAGTTACAGTTCATTAAGGGAATGTCATGAATGCCAAAATGGACTGCAACATACTGAAACAGGGCATGATCCGCTCCCTTCAAAAACTGGTCCCCATGGCAGTATTCCAACATGAAAATGACCCCAAACACACCTCCAAGACGACCACCTTCTTGACATAAACCCTATTAAGTGTCTGTGGGGAATTCTCAAATGGAAGGTGGAGGAGCGCAAGGTCTCTAACATCCATCAGCTTCATAATGTCATCATAGAGGAGTGGAAGAGGATTTCAGTGTCAAACTAGAAGTTAAGGCAATACTGAAAAATAATGGTGGCCACACAAAATATTAACACTTTAGGCACAATTTGGTTATATTCACTTAGGGGTGTAATCACTTTTGTTGCCAGCAGTTTAAATATTAATTGCTGTGTTTTGAGTTATTTTAAGGACACAGCAAATTTACAGTGTGGTGCAAGCTATAGACTGACTACATTACATTATAACAAAGTGGCAATTCTTTAGTGCTATCCTATAAAAAGATCTAATAAAATAATTTTAAAAATGTCAGGGGTGTACTCACTTTTGTGAGATTACTGTATCACTATTATATTACCATGTATACCCATACAACATGAAAACACCATAGAGGTCTTTAAGGTGAACATTAAAGTATAAACATGCATCAGCAAAAAGAAGGAATGAACAATGCAATGAACACAGACACCAGACTGGGAGCAACTGAGGATCGCATGCCTAATATGATGCTGACCGTGAAGATGAGGGCCAAAACATTAACATTCTGTTACGGTATGTAGTAGGACCCAAGTATGCGGGACCGAGGAATTCCACGGCATATAATAATAATGGGGAAATAATATATAACCAATCGTAAGAAGAGAAAAAGGAGCGAAAGGCTCTAACATATAAAAACAAAAGGTGAAAAGGCGCGGACCGGAGGCGGACCCAGGATGCAAGCTTCACAAGCCGCGGATCCAGGGTGCAGCCCCTACCAGCCGCGACTTCCGGGCGCGTTCAGCTGCTGGGGAATGAAGCGGCGGAGTCCATACAGGACTCTGGGCAAATGTGCCAAAAGAACGGGGGACGAGAGTAAGCTCAAACGCGCGTATAGCATGAGAAAACCATGCCGGGGCGCATATATTTTAAGCACGCAACTAGGTGGTGGCCCTAACCAGGGCGTGTCTCAAATTAAGAGGGCAGCCGACTAGAGCGAGGCTCAACAGAGCAGTGGGAAGTGAGGATAAATAGTGGCTGAGGATGGCGAGGGCACGTATAAGCCGAGCCGGAGCGCACCTAACGACGGAAGAAAACCCCCTAAAAGTGTCCTCTGTACCCGTCCGTCGGGACACTAAAAGCCCCAGGACATTACCAACTAGCCAAAAAACTGAGCAAGCAAACGTCCAGCGTGTTAAGGCGCACCTGCACACGTGCTCACCAATGGTCGAGTGCATGGTGGAGTGAAACGACCGAGTAACGAGCACTGCTAGAACTCCCACTTAAGTAGAGGGAGACGCAGGTGTTCGTCATCAGGTCGTTAACTAGACACTAATTATAAGCCGCCTCACCAATTGCTCTGTAACAGCAATCAGTGAGGCAGCACTGCAAGGGAAAAGGTAGGAACCGTAACACATTCTATTGTTTTATCTTAATGAGCAAATTAAATAAAAATTGCTAAAAAATATTGGGTGGCTAATATAGGTTAATTTAGGCTTCACATTGTGCACCCTATCCACCCCATCCCCAAAAATATTAGCTGGCTATACATCGATTTTCCTATAGCTAAAGCACAAAAATATTGTATGTATAGTGATGTGGAATAACTGTGAAACCAGATCTGCATTTCATAAAGGAACTACAGCAGTATTTGAATTGTGGCAAGTAAAAGAATGCAGGTTTGAGGTCTTAGCAGAGCCAGGGACATGTGTGCCCTGCTGGGAACCTCTGAGGCCCATAGGCTATCAGAGAAGTTTCAATGTACCCAATATTGTGTGCCAATTGTCGTGGCTGTAGGTCGAAAACAGGCTCACATGGAATATGTCAAAACATATTTCATGGAATACTGTACCCACATTGGGAGGGCTGTGACCAAGAATAGGATCACTCCCCAGCCAGAGATCTGTGTGTCCTGCCAGAGACCTCAGGGGCACCAAGAGCACTGGTCTTGGTGTAACCAGGAGTAAGTGTGCAGATTTCATGGCTGTACAGATGACTGATTCTCACGTTGACATTGATTTTTTTTTTTAATTGACTGTGGTCAAGTTCAGTGAAACAACTGAATGTGAACATGCCAATGCAGTTCTATGAGAGATTTTAAATTGTAAGACGTAAGTCATTAAAATTGATCAATTGGATCAACACTAGGGGTGCGAATCTCAGTGTCTGGCGATTCGATTCGATTCCGATTTTTGAGGTCACGATTCGATTCAGAAACGATTTTCGATTTAGAAACGATTTTTCAATTCAAATGGTCTATAAATTTTGTTTAAATTATGTGATTGACAAGATAAAACAACAATGTAAACAAATAGAACATTTATTTAAAACAATACTTTTAGGTTCCTTCCTTAATGAAATCTTTTTGCATTATTTCATATTTATACAAAAAATAGGATTGTGCATAAAATCCTGTAACTAAAATTACCAGTATTAGGTTAGCTTAGCTGCCTGTGTTTCTTTAAATAAATAAAAAAATCTATCAATGAACAAATAATTCAAAATATATTAATATAAAAGTCTACCGTAGTGCATTAGCCTTTAACCGAAACTAAAATACAGACTTTACAGTCATCGTGCATTTATATTTTGCAAATCTTTAAAACTTAACCTTAAATTAAAATACAGACTTCAGTCTTTTTAACCATATTGCACGAACAATTGTACTCATGTCAAGCTTTCTCTTCCCCGGGACATTGTAGAATCCAAAGTGTGCCCAAACACTGGCTTTTAACGACAACGGGGCGGGTTGAATCACGCTCTCCCCCTGTTCCATGCTCATGCTCCATGCTAGCGGACTCCATTCAGAAAACGGGAGCTGGCTAACAAGCTTGCTGTTTGGTGGCCGAGTGGATATGTAATGCGATATGCAGTACTCTCGGAAGTAGGAGCGGCAAAAAATTTAACTTAAACGCATTTTAAAATCGATTTTGGGGCATTTTGAATTGATTCAGAATCGCCAGGACTAGGAATTGCGATCCTTTAAAGAATCTATTTTTTTCAGCACCCCTAATCGACACCATTATCTAGGCAGCTGTGTGTGAACTGTGTCTGTACAAAATTGATCAGTATCTGTACTTCTGTTTATTATTAGAAAACTCAGCTAAATAGTCAATTTGTAAACTAAGCATTAAGATCTCCTTTCTGGATTTAATTAATCAATCATGATTATACAATTCCACCTCACACCCTTCAGCTTCACCTTCTCCTCCTATCCCTATATTTATACCAGGGATCTTATGATAAAAAACAAAACAAAGGAATATTGGACATGTGTCTGTGTTTAGTTTTGAGCTCTTCTCTGTGTGTAAAATGTTTGACAAAATGCACAAATATTAACACATCTATCACTAATACATTTAAGACCTAAAGTCACTCCCGTATCAAGCAAATAATTAACTAAATAAAGAGATTACAATTGGTTTAAAGATTTAGAGATTAAAATTGGTTTCCAATTTGTCTACAAAGTGTTTCTACTTTCTTTATGCAGTATTTATGTAACAATAAGTCTGTTTTAGCCTGCAATACTAAATAAATGCATATTGGGCATGTAATATAATTCTAAGCTTATATTTTTATTAAAATTAATACATACTTTATATAAATAAATAGTACATAATTAAATCCAATTTAATTATATTGTAGAATATCTGCTGAGTGTTCACACCAAGTTTGAAGAATATTAGTGACAGAAATTTGGAGCTATAACCACTTTAATATATATTGTAATCAATGCATTCATATAAACCTTAGTTAAATATATTTATTGCATATTATAATATATCATTCCTTCCAATTTTATCCTATTCTACCTGATAATATTATATATGTATAAAATCGTCTAATATATACTATTTAAAGTATACAAAAATATAATCAAAGATTGTTTTTGATAATTAAGTAATTAAGATACTGAGTATTAAGTATAAATAAGTATTAATTAAAAGTGGCTATAATTCAAAATTTCCACCATTGATCTGCTTCAAACGTGATATATAATTAATTTTAGCTTAATTATATTCTAGGCCATCAGTTAGTCAATATAATTAAGCTTGAATTCATTATATATTATGCAATTTTTATAAAGACTTTAGGTCTACGCACTGATAATAACAATGTATATTAAATTGGTTGAAACCAACCATGTAAATCAAAGTTTGAAGCATAGATCTGCTTCAGACTCAGTGTGTGGACACTCATGAGATATGGTAGAATATCAAAACATCAAAGATGATAGAATCATATTTGAACAGATCTATTATGAGCTTTATTAAACATATAAGTTATGGTCTGTGAGCATGCTCTGTATGCGCAAAGCCCTGAGCGGTTGTTGTGATATGTTACCCAAAAAATAATAATAATAATATAGTTTTTAATCCACACCTTATTCGCTGAAACAATGGCTTGAACATAGTATAATTAACGTAGAATGCGTAAACACTAACATAATACCGCCAAAATAGGAGCTTGCGCCATTTAGGTGTGGATAGCTTGACCGCAGTCAGAGTGTAATGTTATTTGACGTTTCACTGAGGTCCAGATGTCACACACTCGAGCGCTGCAGCAGACCACACCCGCTCACAACCACACCCACAGTCTCCGTCTTACTGATCACACA
>JAVSBV010164265.1:0-14296 GCA_033117975.1 Parotocinclus spilosoma | reverse complement strand
GGCTAAGTGGCGACTTGTGGCTTCTTTTTTTGTAGTAAATGGAAATGTTAGGCAAAGACCTGTAGGTGGCAGTAGAGCGCTGGGGAGAAACTCGGGAGTTTTCGGGTAGTGATGCCAGAGACAAAGTGTTTCTTCACGGATATTACATACTGTACACGTTCTTTGGTCCGATTAAGCGGAATTTGGGTCCAAATAAGCAAATAACATTACATGTATTTAATAGGATTTGTTTCGGTACTTTAGGATTTGGTACGAATAAGCGGCTGGTCCCATTAACCGGTGGTCCAATTAACCGGATTCGACTGTAGTTAGATGAAGCCATTCGTTTCTTAATTATTTTACATAATAGAGAAGTGGAAAAAATCTGTGAAAAAAAAAAAACCTTGCAATTAGATACGATAGCTATTAGTTAAATGGATGCTCACCATGGGCTGCTGTGGAGGCAGAGGCTGCATGCCCAGGGCCTGATTCTGGGACTGGCCGGGGGGTTGTGCTGTTCCCACCTGCTGCTGCTGCTGTTGTTGTTGTTGTTGTTGTTGGACCTGTTGTTGTTGTTGTTGGACCTGCTGCTGTTGGACCTGCTGAGGCTGTTGCACCTGCTGAGAGGGGACCTGCTGCTGTTGCACCTGTTGTACCTGCTGCACTTGCTGCACCTGTTGCTGCTGGGCTTGTTGCTGCTGAGGTGAAACATTGTGTTAAAAGAAATTCTAGGTACTATATTCTTCGAGTTTACTTGAGGTGAAGGATGAATTCATTTAATTTCAGTTTAAAATAATGGTAATTACACTAAATTCATCTTTACCAAGGGTACAGGGGCTACATATATAAAATCAACCATTAACAGCTCAGTCGGAACCCAAATCGCTCATGTATACACCTCGATAAGAAGAGTAATCTAGCTGTGACCAATCCAAATTAAATTTCATCGAACGAGGTGAGCTATTCTATAAGCACTATCCGATCCCAATAGCTGATCCCGAATTCAGATGCAAGACTTGTGTTCAATGTTCTCAAGTTTACACACACTACACCACGATCTCTCCCTGTAGCCGCTCGTATCAAATTTTATTCACTGATGCTTGCTTACAAGGCTAAAAATGGACCTGCACCCTGCTACTTTGCAGCACTTAACACACCGCACTGCACCTCGCTCACTTTTAGCACTGCTCGCCTGGTTCCCCGTCTCTCAGGGGATGACGAAGGCATTCATCTAGACTCTTCTCTGTTTTGGCTCCTAAGTGGTTTCTTACATTTACTTTGACTTCCATTTCAATGCAGACAGAATGAGCAAGCGATATTTCAGGTCAGCGTCATTTCATCTGTTAATAAACATCAATTCCTGCATTTCAGGAATGCAACACAGGTAAAGCATTTACAATGTTTTTGGAATATTGTCATTGTTTTTTTACCAAAGTGTCTTGGCACAGAGAATACCAAGCCATTTAGTGTTGGTTTTTTTTTTTTTGTCCCATTCGTCCTGAAAACATGCCTTAAAATGTGCAACAGTACACCGTTGTCATTGTCGCATTATTCGTTTCAGAATTCTTCACCTATTCTCTACTGGAGACAGTTTAGGATTGCAGGGACGATAGTCCAGGAACCTTACACTCTTCTTCCACAGCCATCCATTTGTACTGTGTGCAGCGTCTGGTTTTGCATTGTCTTGTTGAATAATGCATGGATGTCCCTGAAAGTCTTGAAGGCAACAAATGTTGATCTAAAATCTCAATGTTTTCTGCATTAATGCTGCCGACCTGGAATACTGATATTGACTACAATACACAATTCCACCCTATGGAAGTCAACGCTGCTTCTGGACATGGTTAACATGAGACTTTTTTTTTCTTATTTTTAAGCTTTGTGTTATGCAATATTTGTCAGTGTACCTTCATGTGTCCAGTTGCCATCGGTTTGAAATTAGTTATTTTTTTATCTCATTACTAGCCCCAAATTGCCCCCATCGCATTGTGCTGCAGGCCTGAAATGCAAGAACGGATGTTTATTAACAAATAAAATTAAGTTGACCAGAAAAGAACTCCATGAAATCTTGCGTTCAATCGTTCTGTCGTGAAAGAAATGTCAATGTAAAAAACAGTTTTTTGTTTTTTTTTATACCTGCACTTTCCATACCCTCTCAGATTTTTGTAACGTGAGGACCGTGAGGTACTAAACCCACAGTCAGAACATGGAACAATATGTGTTATGTGTTCATTTAAGCACAAGTCTATGAGGTCATACCCTGAGAGCCTGCTGTCTTAAGAACTGCTGTTGTTGTTGGTCCAGCATCGGATTGGAACGCATGCCGGGATGTACGCCCTGAGCCCCCATGTGGCCCTGCTGTGCCATGCCATGCATCATGGATGCCTGCTGCATAGGCTGATGGGTAAACCTGCAAAAAGGTTGGATAACAAATTTTAAGCCATGATTGCAATATCACTTTCATGGTACTAATTACCATGAACAATGCGCGCTCTACTAATAAATTGTGGGTTTACACAGTGATTGCAAATTTGATGAAGAGTTTTCGGGAAGGCGTGTAATTTACTAGCAAGTTTTCTCGGCTTTTTACGAAGGATACATGAATGAGACCCCCAGTGGGCCTGCACAGTGGCCTATCCTAACTGGCTACTTCACACAGTGAATAGGTGAACTCAAAAGATGTGCTTTTGACTGTTATTTTTAAAGTAAGGGACATATTTGATAATGTGAACGCATTGTTAAAACAACAATAAATTATTTTTTTGCAGATGACACACATCGCATACCTCTAGAACACAACTACAATGACAGTACTAGAGAAGTGCTACTGATCAACACAGCCAAAAGTGGCAGCCACAAAAATGGCACCAAATTTCAACTTTCGAATTCCACTGAGAATAACCGGATTCAGCTCGCAATCTTTTTTCCCCACAAAAGTTTTTCTGTAAGAGTTCCGCCATGCATTTTGGGTCAAAGAGCAACAGGGCTTCAATGTTAGCATCCCACTCACTCGGCGATTCTCCATCATTTCATATTTGGTTGTAACCGCAATCTGTATGTTGACAATAGTCACCTGGATGGATGTGAGAGTCAGTGCTGGGGGCTTGTACACATTCATAACAGATGTTTATTTGATTTTGGTGACCAGCCACTCAATGTTGCAGCTAGGTGGAGATTGGCTGGTGGCTGACCAGCTTAATCCTTCCCAGATAAAAGCTGCCATTTAATGCAACTTAGGTTGTTGCCAAAAAAAACAGTACGTCTCTTTCAGGAGAACAACTGCTATTTTATTGGAACCAGCAAGATATCTGATGACTTCAAGTTTGGCAATGGATAAGGTACGCAACACTGGGTTGGAGCACTAACAAGGCTTGTTTTTTGACAGTGAGGGTGTCCGTCCAACCTGAGGAGGATGTTCTCTGCCTTGGTCTTGACCTTAGCTTGTACCTTGTTCTGCCAGCTTGATGATTCTTCTGAAACATTAATCTACTCGGAGAGAAGACCACACAGAGGCTGTCACAGGGTTCCCCCTGGGTTCTCAGTTTGGCTGACTGTTCTATAGCACCCAGATATTAATACAGTCTTGCTGCAACATACTAAAGGGGAATTTAGAGGTGGCGCAATTATTCTAATAAAGTACAGAACCTAAAATAAAAAGCACAGATACTACTTAACTATATTCCTTCAATATAGTTCATTTATAGGTTCAAATCTCCAGACTGTGTCTCATCCTGGATACACAATCAAATAAACAAACAATTACTTTCTGTCCAATTACTGACCAAACAACAAAACATTCCTGAAGTGTTAGGTATTAAGGTTCCCAACCACAGTAAATTAAACATGAAGCAGTGGTTACTATGAAACAAATGGAACAATAAAATCCTGAAAACAAAATAATAGAACTTCAGAGAAAATATATCAGTACAAACTTTTTAAGTTTAAGTTATTGTAACACTAATAAACAGAAAAGGAAAATGTGAATAATGAATACAAGCACTGATTAAAGTCACTCGCCAACTAGAGAATACTAGTACAGACTTCAGGAAAAATTTGGGCTTTCACGGTGTTCGTGCATGCACACTCGAGGGGAAATGGGAACCGAACGTAACAGTCTAATCTTACAAAATTTAAGCTCTAAACTTAATTTGACAAGCATCCAATGTACATGACAGCACAAGGCAGAGACGAGACTGAATTCAGTATATTAGAGCTCACTAACCTTTGTGGGTTTTGGATGTTGTGTGTGTATGTCCCTGGAGCTTGCTGATGGACGTATCCACTTGGCCTCTGCTGCATCTGCCTGAGA
The DNA here is from genome assembly GCA_033117975.1 of Parotocinclus spilosoma. NCBI lineage: Eukaryota > Metazoa > Chordata > Actinopteri > Siluriformes > Loricariidae > Parotocinclus > Parotocinclus spilosoma. The sequence goes on along the minus strand of JAVSBV010164265.1, from coordinate 10,008 downwards.
GGGTCCACCACACCAGGGTTTGCACCAGGATGGGCTCCCTGGAAGCCCTGGTTACTGTACGAGGAAGGAACTATTCCACCTGCTTGAGAGGGGTGCGGTTGCATCCCCATGTGCGTTGCATATGTGGTATAACCCTGCTAAATGTTTTGAAAAGGGAAGAGCAAAAGAAAGCAGCTGACATTACAACAGCACTGTGTTTTAATTGTTACATAAAACGTCCAGTGCGGAACAAACAGACAGACTAATGATACCTACACAAAGTTCTTAAACAGCCAAATTACACTAAAGGATTATTTTCATTGACATCCACCTTAAGAAAGACACAAATGCCATAAAAGGCATAATTCAACCTTTTTTTAAGTGGCTTTTTTTTGTAGACAACAATATTTTCGATTATCATCATCTATGACTGGCCTTAATTAGAGCCTGTTTCAGTGTAATAAAAGACAGAAATGCATACCTGTGATGGCTGCATGGAGGAATAAGCCTGATTGGGAGGCATTGGTCTGATCTGTTGCCCCATCATGTTCTGGTTCTCCAAAAAAACAAAAACAAAACAAAAAGAAACAAGCAGTAAGGCCAACAATGTCCCACAATGAGCAGTTTACATGCACCCAGAGTGTGTGTCCACTATACAAGATGGATAATCCCCAGACAAAAAAATAAGCTTGTTGCATGATCGGGCTAAAAATACCTGAGGGGTGTGTGATGGAATTCACAGACTGAGAAGATATCACAGATTGATGATGATTGGCAAAACGGAGTGATTGCATTTGGGTATGTCAAATGCCATAATGTGACTGAACCTGCTGAATTGGCAGGTGCATCAACGTGTACATTCATATGGGTCTAGCAGCAGTGGCAAAATCACAGTCTACAAGAAATTCTCATCAAAATTGTGGATGAAAGACAAAACTAACTAACATGGATCGCTGGCGTGTTTCATGGCTTGAGAATAAAACAACACTCTGCAAGTAACTGCATACCATGAACATATGGAGCAGTGTGGTACAAAAGAGTTTTGCTCAGTTCCGCTCAAAAAGGTTGCCCTGTGGTTTGGTTGAGGTGCCGTGGAAGTTAAAGTATTGTTTCTTATCTTTAGTAGACCTTTCTTTTGTTTTCAGAATCATAGAGCTATCATGTTTTTTCTGGTCATTTTCATTTCATTTATTAAAAAACATCCATTCCTGCATGTCGGACCTGCAAATGGTGTTATATTGTGATTTTAAACAGGTGTCAAAAGGTAATTGCAATCATGATTTGGTACAACAGCAGCACCCATGAAAGGCTTTGAGGGTCCTCCAGGAGCAGAAACGGAAAGAGAATGTGTGAGAAAATTATTGAAATATTTCAAAACATAGAAGGGATTTGCACATTTCTCCCTCTACAGTGTATAATATAATTCAATTATTCATGTGTTCTAAGAAATGGCAATATATTTAATAACAATAAGTAATAAACACTTTACCATCCAAACTTTTTTTTTTTTTGAAGCGTGTTGCACGCATTAAAGGCAAGAATGGATGTTTACTGATAAATGACGAGAAGCTGACCAAACATAACAAACATCTCAAACACCCAGTATTAATCTTCTACTGTTGCACAGGCGATGACTATAACCAGACTCACCAGTCTGACCTGCAGCTGCTGCCGGATCTGTCCCTGGGCCATAGGAATCTGTGGCTTGAAGCCCACCTGGTACTGCTTATTCTCCATACCCATCATGCCCATGGCACCTTGCATGTTGGGCATCATTCCCCCGTAGTTGGGGCGTGTGGGCATAGCACGTGGGTTAGTACTTACAGGCACACGCGGTCGGTATGGGGGCTCCAGTCCTGGCCCTCCTGTAAGAGAATTTGAGGCAAAACATATATAAAACAAAATGTCCATAGAAAAATGACAGTATGTCAATATTAGTGTTTCAGTATGCATCGCATTAATAAATCTTTATACTTCAATGGAAAGATTTTTTCAGCCTGACCTGGAGGAAGAGGTTGATTCTGGGTATACAGCATAGATGCATTGTTAAAGCCCATAGTTCTGTAAGGGTTTCCTGACTGACCCATGTTCATGAGCTCAGGGTTCAGGCCTGGTACATAGGGCATCCCAGCTGGATTCCGTGCAGTATAGTCCTAAAGAACACAGAGGATTAAAAAAAGCTCACTTGTTTAATCTTAATGCTTTTTAACATTGCTTTGTAGATTTTGGATATCCCATTAAATTGGATGATTTGCATGATTTGGAACACAGCCAACATATTGTTTTTAGAATCGAGCCAGCTGTTACCACAGATGTTAGCAAGACTAACATGTTAAATGTGCTCAAACATTTGGCTCCACTTTAAGAAAAAAGGCTAAAAGCAGAATGTCTGGAAAGTCTATTTGTTGTAAAGGAGGTTGCACCTTCAACATGGGAAGACATTAAAGGCACCAGCATGACATTGAGCTTCAGCTCGACTGTGGGCCAGGAGAGTCCAAAATGCTTATTGTGAATAAATCTTAAGGTGGTTAAGATCGTAAAACAATGACCATGGAAAAGCAAACTTCTATACTTCTCTATTACTACTGGTCATGAGCGCTGATCACTGCTGAAATAAGGAACCAGTGACCCAAAGGAAAGTATTCAAGCTTCTTCCCATTTAAACCCATTATAAATAAAATGTAAAACTCATTACTTTTGCTTTGGAAACCATATTAATAATTTCAGCAGTATACTCCTCAACAGTAAAAACTGAACATTTGGTGATCCTAGGTCTCTGCTTTGAGTGAGCATTTCAGTTATAATTAAGTGTGAAGACAAAAACCTCATTATACAGCTTAACGTTACTCTTGAAGTTGATATGTAAACGGAAATATTTGGCGCATATCTTCACTTCTTTTAATTGAAATGTGGAATTGACAATAAAATTGACAATCCTAGACATAAGAACAGGATTTACCGTGACTGCTTACACATGCACTGTGATTTCTGCCATACCGCTGTGACCCTTTGAATCTCAGAATTCAAACTCTTCTTTACTCAACCAATTCTCAGATTAAAATTGACTTTGTTTGCCAACACTGGACATTTTCAGTGAAAATCTTATAACGTTAAATCCATATCTGGGAAAAAAAATGCCAGCCAACTCTCTAAACTGTACATAACCAACCTCTGGTTTGCTTGTGGATGAATTTTTCTTTTTCTTAGTCTTCTTTTTACTAGGATCCTGGCCCACATTGGGAACGTTCTTATCCTTTACTGTCTCTACCAGCTTCTTTTCTGGCTCTTGCTGTACAGGCGTCGGTGGTTCCTCCTCCTCTGGAGGCAGGGGAAGGGGTTCCAGGTAATAAGTGCGTGGTTTGGGTTTCAAGTGTGTGTGGTAGAGCAGCAGCCTTTGCTGCTCCTCGAAGCGGGTAACCTTGCGATCTACACGGACCGTACCGAACCAGCCCCAGGACAGTGGTGCAGAGTGCTTCAAGCCCTCAAACACATCCCATGGTGAGATCTTCTGTTTCGTTGACACCTGCAGACCCTAAAGCAATAAGCACACAGCGATCTTAGATATCAGAAACCATCAGTTGATCTGCTCTTGGTGCAATGGTGTAATATAGTTTTTGTTAAGTGTTGCATTTGATTAAAAGCTTCCTGGATGTATACCATGGTAGGTAATTAATACATTTATTTACTTAAAATCATTATTACCTATTATTTTCTTCAGAATTGAAAAGGCAAGGGAAATTACAATAGAATGTTGTGTAAAATGTTGGGTAAAAAACTAAAACTTGAACACTAAGCACAATTATTTGATCACATCTATATATTTAATTAGAATGATTAAATTAATGAATCTGTAATTAATCACAATTTATCACTTTCATGTTAGAGCCAACAAGAGTCAATGAGTGGACTGTGGTGGCCTAGTGGTTAATTTACTAGACTAAGGTACTGGACTATAAAGCTGCCACCGTTGGGTCGTTGAGCAAGACCCTTAACCTGCAATGGATCAGATTGTAAGACTGTATGGCTTGTAAATCGCTCTGGATTAGGGCTACTGCTAAATAATGCAAGTGTTAATACCTCTTTCTCAAAGCCAGCTATTTTGTTGCCCTTGGTGTCGATGAGTGAACCCTGCGGTTCACAAGTTATAACATCCCGCGTCTGCTTGGGCAGGGGTAGTAACTGTCGCACTTTCTCTAAACTTTCAGACTGACGATCACCCAGCTCTTTCTGCAGACCAGAAGACAAACATATTCATTATATTGCAACAGTGTTTTCTGTGTTATATTTGTGTAAGACACACAACAAAAACAACATGTTAAGCTCTAACAACAACATTTGTTATAGAATGACCATCATTTTGCCATTTCTCCGATAATTCAATGGTTCAAGTAAGCATGACATTCTGGCTTGAGTAATTAAAAAAAGGGTTTCAATAAGACATTTGCTTATGTACTCGGTAAAATTAAATTTAAATTTAAGTGAGTCATTAGTCTCACTCTGAGTTTCTTGACCAGGTTCATGTAAGCCCTCTTGTTCTCCTCCATGCTGCCTTGAGAAATGCTGGACATGTCCGCTGCCAGTGTTCCATTGATCAGTACACTCAGCATGTCTAGCACAGTGGTGAATAACTCACTTTCAAAGAGAAACACAAAAACATTAGTGTCTGTTACAGAACTGGGTCCACTAACACGAACAGCAAATGATTGACTTTAGTTTATAGGCAGTCTGTAGTTACAATACGCTGGGCCATTTTAGTTAAAAGCCAAGTCAAGGTAAAGCTTAGCCACATATTTGGATGTAAATACATCTGAAAGATGAACACTAAACTGAGCGTGGTTTAGCTGCCCACCGAATTGAAGAAACAATGGAATGGCTTTTTGGTGTGGCATAATCCCTTTGGAATCAAACAAATCAGAACTCACTTGTTAGACTGCATGTCCACAGTGCCACTGCTGATTATGTCGAGGAGAAGCACTGCCCATTCTGTGGTCTGCTGTGTGCTTCTCTGCACTGTATCAAACATCCCACCCACCTAAATCATGCAACAGAAGGTAAACAACCAGAGGATGCATTACCCCACAGAAACAGCAGTGGTTACATAAGAGCACATTTGGGAATTCACTCCCCTCACAATACAATGGCAAGCAGGAGAAAGAAAAACAAGACGCTCACTAAATTGAGTCGAAGTTTCAGTGCCTCGTGCATCATCTGCTTGGCCTTGCAGTCGTCCTGGTACTGGTCCTCACGCCAGTTAGTGACAATCTAATCCGAACACCAAACATAGCACATCGGTCTTAGCATGTCAAATTCAACCATTTTAACCAGTACATGGTGAAACGAAACAACGAGACAAAAGTGCTACATAGTGACCTAAAACCACAGAGACAAAATACCAACACTAACAAAAAAATACTTAAAGTGCATGTGCACAACATGTACAAAACAGTGCAACAAAAAACCCCACACAGACAGGGAACAATACCAAGGCTGCAATACAGCTTTCTGACATACACATAACTATGAAAGTGGCAAATCTAAACTAGACAATTAATTAATTGATTAATTACTTCGCAACATTCACCAGGAAGCGCTCTGCATTCCAGCGGGATTGATTCCAGGACCACCCACGGGAACCAAAATCAATGGACGCTCAAACAGTGTAGTATTTGTACATAACCTCAGTTATTCCCCTCTATGCTATATTTGCATACAATATGCGCAGTACACTATACTACGCAGTTATTCTGTATTGTTTAATGAATAATAACAAAAACAAGGTTACACACGACCAAATAAAACCTGTGAATTAGCAGATGCCGACCCCATGGTTGTGGAGGGCCGACCGTACAGAGATCATGGCTTTTTAAATGCATTTCATCTCACTAAATACTTTTATCGTACACCACGTGTGGTCTGTCATCATGCATGTAGTCAAAACGTATAGTTGCTTTATGTGTTTATTCGACAATCTACTGGTAAACTGTAATAAGCAAAATTCAGCAAAAAAAAAACTACAAGACGATTTTGTGATACTGAACATCTGATATACCTGCTGGACTTGGCTGTAGAGGGATGTGAGAAGGCCCTCTCTCTGCTCATCCTGGCCTTTCAGGCATGTCAGTACCAGAGACAGGAAGGGTTGCTGACTCAGCAGGGACATACTACAACACAGCAGAGACCCAAACCAATATTTTCCATATACAAGGCTAACATTTGTAAGAAACTGCCCCGTTTTATTAACCTATTATCAGCAGTACGGAACTAGAATCCTGATGTGCATGTAAGAGTAATGCAGGCTATAGATGTCGATATAAGTGACAAGACCATACACCTAGGGGTGGAAATTCCCGATAAATTACCAGCAACTTTAACTCTGGAACTTTTCCAAAATGCAAACTTTCCATAAAAATTTGGGGAACTTTGGGAATTTATAGAAAATATTGTAGAATTTAAAGGAACTGTATCAAACACTATCATTAATGTACCATGTTTTTATCAACAGCAGACCCCCCCCCCCCAACACACACACACACGCGCACACGCGCACACACACGCGCACACGCACACGCGCGCACACACACACACACACACACACACACACACACACACACACACACACACTTGAAATGTGAAGGGGATCCATTTACACATGAATCGCAGAATCATCATATCTTCTGCTGGATGACAGTTGATACTCAGCAATCTCTGGGAGCTGTGTAATTGGACTCTTTTCTATGTATTCTGAGCATGCAAGCGCAGCCCAATCTAAGCGTGGTGCAACACCCTAAATGAGCCTCCCCCGAGCTTCTACCAGACTGAAAAAAGTGACAATGTAATGATGCCGTCACCGAAGATCACCCACCCTGCAGAAACCCTATGTGGGACAGAAATCCTTTTCTGGAATAATGTAACACCTTTGAAAAGGTCTGGGAAACACAGAAGCACTAAGCCAGGCAATTCAGGAGGTGTTCAATGGTGGGAAACGCACCTGTGCACAAAGTTGTGCTTGTGCAAGTGGGTAAGTCCAGCTGCAATCTCACAGGCCATCTTCTGCAGCTGCAGCAGCTCGCCGTTCCTGTACAGCCAGTCATGCTGAGTAACGTAGCTCCTCAGGTCCCCCTGCGTGATACATCATAGTGTTGTTAAAAGTAAGCTAAATGATTACTAACCCTGCACTCCACATAATTAAACAGATGTCGTCTATATAGGAGCCTTACCTCTTTACATGAGATATTGCCCTGTCTAGGCTCTGCACTGAACAATTAGCAGTGTTTGATCTTAGTGTTTAGTGTATGTGACTTAAGTGACAGGATAGAGAAAACCTTTCTGAAAATACAGGCTGTTCAGATTAGGCTCAGTTTCATACAACACATGTCTGGTCATTAGTATGAACCCAGCCACATCAGAGTTACTCTACTCTCAGCCTGAGAAGTACATCTGCACTGGACATTCCAGCATCATGTTGATTCTAAGATGCGTACTCGCACTATGCCGGGCTGTCTTGTACCCTGACAGTCAAATCAGTTTCACCGTAAATGGCATTTTGACTAAAGCTCATCACAGTCATGCAATTAACATTCCAGGGAAACCATTCATTTGTGAAAAAGGGGTTAAAATGGCAGCTTTAAGTTCCAAACAGAAGATTTTTATATAGGTTTGTCTCTGGGTAGCATTAGTCTCAAGTCTGACAGGTAATAAATAAATATAGATCCTAGTTGCAGTGTAGCACATCAATTGTTTGCACATTTTGTACGTCACTCTGAAGATGTGCGTCTGCCCTATGTCTTCACGTAAATGTGTCCAAAGAGAAAGCCAGCGTATTCTTTCCCCACAGAGCTACCACTGAGAGGCAGCACTTTCACTCTGTACGGCTACTTTTACTGTTGCTTAGGGACTGAACCAAATAAGGGTATGGCAGTTTAATGGAGTATTATATATGCTGTGTCACAACAAATTAAAAATAAAAGAGCAGACTGGCTTGGAGGCTCCGGGCTGTTCCACTGGGTCAGGTTTCTGAGCTTGCAGACAAACGACCAGTTTAGGAGACACTCCGAGACAACTTTGGGTTCCAGTAGGGAAAGAGGCCAGGGTGAGATTAACTCATTAGCTCAAAATACCTATTAGTATTTAGTGCTATTTTGTTTACATAGTGCTTTTCATAATAGATCAATTTGCTCCAGACCTCAAAACAAGCAATCCAAAAGGGGAAGTGGGAAATGCTATTAAGCAGATTATACACCTACTTTGAGGTGTATAATTCAAACGCATTCAAAATATATATTAAAGAAGCTAGACATGAAAGGGGTATGAGCAGATAAACAACATGCAATCTGTAATAGTTAACGTACATAAACAATGCAATGGATTAAATATAAATGTGCTGCAATACAATACATTTGAACAAACAAAAAAAAAAAGAACACAAAAGTTCAGAATCCTGAATCACACACTTTGTTTTCCTAGTGCTTGTGCTCCCTATGTCGCCATGGGTTTCCCAGAGAACTCTGACTTCCTCTCACAATCCAAAGATAAGCATTAGGTTAAGTGGTTACTCTAAATTGCCCCAGTGTGAGTGTGTTTGCAGAGAGTTGTTCTAATCTTGCTGCTATCAAAACACTCTTGACATTGATACAGTACAGATAACTGTACATTGCCAAGGCATTTCCACTGGAGACAAAGAGCTACATGATTTCAGTAACTTTAAGACAATTCACAGTTGCTGAGGCAGACTGGTCATAAAGGACATCATGAAGGTGCTCACGCCCCAATATACAGACCACCGTGTCATCCACGGCATGCCAAGAGCGAGACACTGCTCCCTCGGCTACACCCGTATAATATGTACAACATGCCAAGCCTTTGCTGGCACCGTTTTTGGGGGGGGTAGCGTTCTTGTTTCAGTATTCAGACTCAGCTGCTCTATATGACTTCTTGGCAAGATGCCAACTGCGCTTATTCCTACCAGACCATTATAATTCTTAGAAGTGTTATTGGCGTGATACATGCATGCATAAGTGCCTAAACGAGTGAAATCTGGTTTCGGTGTCAAAAGCACATTCTGGACAACAACAGAACAGAAGTGTTTGGCTATGGCTCAGAATGCAACGTGTTAATTACACCAAAGGTCTGGCTACTGCTTCATGCTGAATGACGAATGAGCCACTGTCATTTCACACACGGTCATACATGGGAAAGATAAACAGAGATGGAGATTTCACACCAAGGATCTACTTAACCTCTAGAACCCACGTCTTTTCATGCGTCTCTGCTTTCACGGCTCATTTTGAAGCTTTACTGAGCAGCTAAACAATCAATTTGTCCATGAGTTCAATTTGACCATACGCTGTGATTAAGTGACAGAGAATAGCTTAAATAAATTGAAAACAGAATGCTAAGCCGATGCTCGGGGGTTCGACCTGGGTGAGAGGTCATCCCTCGAGACTCACAGGGTTCACTGTTCAAGAGTTGGGAAACTTTTAGACCAGCGAGTGTGTTTACCAAATAATCCCATTCATCATGACCGTTTGCACCAGCAGTCTTCAAAATTGACTGCCGTGGTTCAGTAATGCTGCAAACAGCAGCTACACCTGACCCCACCTATTTAATTAATACATCCTAATTCTATAAATAACTGGCTCACAATCAGATCAGATTCGACACGTAATGCTGAGGTTGTGTGAAACGTTGATCGCATGGACTCGGATCACATAGGACGGTGACAGACAAGAAGCAGGCTTCCAACCCACCTGTTAGGTTTTTCATTGCCTGTTTACTAAGACGTATCTTACAGTGAATAATCAGTATTGTAGCGTTCAACTATAAGATGTGCATAACTAAAGATGTTACATCTCCATAATAGATCAAACTTTAATTAAGTTCTGTTTAACTCTATTCAGCAGCTCTTCAACACTGTTCTATTCTTCACCACATACTTAGTCAATGTATTTCCACACACACACACACGCGCACACACACGCGCACACACACGCGCACACACACGCGCACACACACGCGCACACACACGCGCAC
>JAVSBV010164254.1:0-14296 GCA_033117975.1 Parotocinclus spilosoma | reverse complement strand
TAAGGCATGCAGGTACACCTACCTAAATGTAATTTACCATTATTGAAGTTTTAAAGAAATATACTGTATGTAAATGTATTTAAAGCATTTTGTGCCACTGCATGTTTTCTATGTGTTTTTTTGCTTTCTTTCTGTTTTATCTGTGCTGACTCTTTTAACATGCTTTACCATGCTTTTTGAATTGGACCCTGTCTGAAAAATCAAATCAGCCTTGTGCATACACTTTCTGTGTTGTCTGGCTCCTGAATCACCCTGAGGTTTGGATTGTATCATTTGTCAGTCTCTGTGGTTAAAATCATCTACCAGACAATTACAATGAGCGGTGGCCTAGGAAAACCACTCACATAGTGAATTGCCTTTCATAGTGAATGCCATACCGTATCTATGATGTCTGTACATCAATATACTGTAGTGAAATAGAATTGCTGTCTGTCAAAAATGATTACAGTATTACAGTAGTCCTTGGAAGTTTAAGAATCCCTTGAGTTTAAGAATATTCTGAGTTTTTAAATAAATATGACCTAACATATTATCCTATCCTAAAATACATAAAAAGTCAACTAAATGTTTTAAGTAGTTGTTAATCAGGCCTCTCCATAAGCACTGCATAATTGTATTTCATTCCACCATACAAAATATATTCTGGTTTGTCATCGTTCTTCTATGGATCATCTGCACTGCATATGTAGTGCTGTAGCTTGGCACTCACCACTTTATCACTTTATTTCTGATTTATTCTGCACTGGTCATGCTCTCTGTCACAATACTGCATGTACTAGTGTAATAGTGCACTGGTAATTTATTAACCTGAGTCTATTTATTAAAATGACCTTATCCTACACATCTGTGTATAATGCACATGCTACATACAGTATCATTGTACATTGCGAGCATAATTGGACAAATGTTATGCACACTTTTATGTTATGTTTTTAACCTTTTTGCAGATTAATAACACCAGTAGTTTTATATGAACTATTCATATTATTCTACTGTATGTAGTTAATTTATCTCACTTATATGTGTACTTTGCGTGTATTGTTTACAACCCCAAATCAGAAAATTGTGACAGTAAAGAAAATGTCATATATTTACTTTGACTTTTATTTTATCGCAGACAGTACACTGTAAAGAATTTCACTGTAAATTAACAGTAAAATACTGGCAGCAAAGACGCCAGTATTTTACTGTTATTTTACAGTGCATCTACTGTAATTTATTTTAACAGTATTTTAATGTATATTACATTACAGTATATGACAGTAGAATAACTGTATATTATGGTAATTTTACAGTGCATGCACTGTAATTTAACAATACATGAATGTATATTGGATTACAGTATTACAGTAGATTAACAGTTTTTACAGCAGTTTTACAGAATATGCCAGCATGTTACTGTTTATTTACAAAAGCTACTTTAATTCTTATAAATCATCAAAAATAAAAAAGTAGCATTCCAGAAGGGTACACATTTAATAAAATATTGTTGCAGTTTATTTAAAGTACTCAATTATTTGTACAGCAATTATTGACAGTCTTTAATCATGAGCATTAGATGCTGAGTTTAAACAGTGTAGTGCTGACTTACAACAGCAACCAAAACAGTGCAGCACTGGCTTACAACAGCATCAAGAACCGTGTAGCACTGGTTTGAACCATGTGACAGTGAAAGGGCGAAAAAAGGAGAGAAAGGGAGAGTGAACAGTAAGAGAAAACTCCTCTACACCGCTGGGCTGGTATTCTCAATCACCGATTACATGTACCTGTAAAACAAAACAAAAACTGAGCAACAAAATGCCACTTGTAAAATACAAAAATGCGAAGTCAGTAGGTGTGTAGTACAGTTAAGTAGGACTGCTCTTACCAAAGCTGTGCAGTCTAAATGTGTCGGTCGCAAATTAGTTGGCTCGAGATGAGGGCGCGTGTTTCCACAGTTTCTACTGTTAATTTGCATGTGAGGTATGATTATTTAACAGTATTTTACAATTAATATAAAATACAATAAGATACTGTTGTAAATCAACAGTAAATTAACAGCAATTTTTTACAGTGTGTTCTTTAAATACAACATCGTGCAAACTCCTTCACCTTTAAGGTAATTGCTAACCCTAGAGGTTCACATACTTGCCACTTATTATTTGTTCAAAATGTTTAATATTACAGTGGCAGAGTATTGTTTGTCTTATTTTTTAATTGTTTAAATTTGAGGACTTACTATCTGATGTTTTAAGGTATAGAGAAATATTTTACCACTTTATTAGACAACAAATCAGATAATGCATTGACAGAGTACCCTGATTGCATTTATCCTAAATATTGAAAATATATGTGGATGAATTCTAATAAGCAGTATGATTTGCAAGGATTATATGACCAACCAGATAAAAAAAATAAATCCTGTTTCTATATCAACAGGAGACAGAAAACCTAACCACACTTAAAAAAAAGAACCATGATAACATAATTAACAACATAGCATTAATTAAGGTTAATATCTGATAGAATGAAAGATATTAGAATAATTTACTAAACACAGTTTGTTTATTACAAATTACAAAGTACATTGCTTATTTCTGTTTAACAATGCTAAAATGTGCTTTGCAATAGATCATAAATAATTATAATCAAATATATGCTGGGTGTCACACCCACGGACTGCCCATGCGACCACACCCGGCCTACCTCACACTCACACTCTCCTACCTACTAATCACACACACCAGTTTCTAATCAGCTCCGGTCTTTATAAGCGTCATCTCTCCACTCTCTCACTGCTAAGCTTCATAGTGTATTCTTTGTTGCTCCGCGTTTCCTATATTGAGTTTTCATCGCTGTACTTACTGATTACCTACCCTTTTTTCCGTCTCTTCGACTCCGTCTCTGCTTGTCCCCTTGGATTTGTTGTCGCCCGATTGTGTTTGACCCTGGACTGTTTCTGGATACCGATTTTGCCTGCTGTTGTTCGAATAAACGCCTGTTTTTCCTGCACGCTGCATTTGACTCCTATCCGTCCTCCACGACGCGTGACACTGGGCATGTTTCTTTAGTCCTAATAACATGCGTACTCAATGCTCATCAAATATTCATCATGTTATATGACTTATTTTAACTTTAAGACTTTTCACAGCATCAGTCACAATTCGGCCTTTTGGTTTAGATCTGAAAGCAGATTCTTAACCAATGCTTTACTTGTGATCTACACTACTGCATTTTCATTGGCCTGTGAAATTGACAAGAGCTAGTGAATTAGATTTAGCATTACCATCTTTATTGTGTCAGTTTTTTCCATTTTGTATTTCCCATTAAATAGGTTATTCACATCTGTTTATAAAAACATGAATAATCTATGAAGTAGTCTCCGTAATTTAACTAAATTGTATTATAGAGGGATGGATGGTTTTTCCTGACCTAATTCTTTTTGCTGATTCTACCCAAATGAAAGGTGCTGATTCCAAATATACTGCTGAAAGTTTCAGAGTAAAATTTTCATGAGCAGTATATAAAGTAAAATATGCAATATATATGCAATATATTACAAATTAGAAACATATGATTAAAGACTATAAAGTCAAATATTCAGAGTAATAAAAAGTTTTTAAGTATTAATAGCATGTCACATGTGTTTCATGCAAAAACAGAAATGAAAAATTTGGTACACAGTTAAGCACTCACCATCTTGATGCAAACCATATCAATTGAGTTCTAATGTTATATGCAATTCTTTATTAATTATCAAGTGGCTAATTCTTAATATTATTTAATATTATTAATATTATTATATTATATTATTATCTCAAATATTTCTCTAGCAGGCCATTCTTTCCTTGTACATGGTAAGTCAAAAGCCACTGGGCATCCCTTCATTTCAGAAACGAAAGGGAAAATTAGATATCTGAATACCCCAGCAAGTATTGGATGAGGGGGCCTATTCTTTAGGCTATGTCCGGAACATGGTCACCATCTTGAAAGCTGCCATATTGGATCAAAGCCAGAATTTCCTCAGAAATCGATTACCGCAATGAAAACTTATGAACCAAAAGTTATCAACACAAAGTTAAAAACTTTTGTTGTTCGTCACAGGCAACTGAGGAGTCTGTTGACAGGGAACACAGCTGTGTAACGTGCAGCAAGTATCATTCACACAGTGCAGATGTAGGAAGCATTTGCAGGTGTTTATTAATATCCAGGCAAACAAGGCAAAGACGTAAGGCAAATCCGTAAATGATAATACAGGCAAGATTTAGGTGATTAGTGAACAAGGACCAATGGGAGTCAAGCAGATTCAGATTCGTAGTAAAAAAAAGAATGTAACCTGAATTGATAACCTGTATTACACACAAAAAGCTCAGCACGGTCCACAGGAAATCTAAAATGCTTTGCGTTCGACCACCAGAAGTTCACTGTTTAAATCCCAACAAAGCTGGGCTCCTCGGATGCCGATTGACATACGACTGTGCTCGCTATCTTTTGTGCTAGTCGTGTGAGTGCGTTCTGTGACAAGCTGCTGTTTCATACACGCATGGTAGACCCCCAATTTAACACAGCATTGTTGCATCCCTCATAGGTAAAACACCAGGACTGTGGATGACAAGCCATGTAGTGGTCGTCCTAAAACCACTACCAACAAAGAAACCTCAACAATGATTTTGGCAGCCATTACGAAATGCCCACGATGCAGCACGCAACATGTCCAATGTCTTTTGACTCACCCTGTATAATGTTCTGCCTTTGGCCGGCTATCCGGTTTTCATGCTGCTTATACAGGCGTATAATGCTGACGTCAGCAAATTTGAATTGTTTAATAATCAGCATTCCTATTAGTTGTACCTATTTGCTTTTTCACTTTAATTATTTTTTGTGTATTCAGCATATCTAAATAACTATGTTATTGCTGTAATAGTTCACAAATAGACAGAAAAGATAGAAAAAAAAACTCATGTGACTGGAGGGAAAGGACTTGACTTTTGGATTTAGGACACTCAAATACATACAGATCGTGTTCTCTTGTAGTCAGCAAAATTGATGTAGGCCTGTGTAGTCAATCCAGAAAAACGAGGCAAGAAAATTGTGTGCATATGCGAGTCCTTGGTTAGATGTATAAGCTGACCAAGTAATGAAGGCTTTAATAAAGAAAAGAGAACAAGCAAGTAGGTGAATTCTCTGCTCAGTTGATCTACTGGGTAATGTATGTTGGCAAGGCTGACAAACGAGGCACCAGGCAGTATGACAGGTTGCTCATCTATCACTCTGTTTGGGACATCCACACTTGTCAAACCATATAATGCTTGCTACAAAAGCAGGGATGTTACATGACAGGACACCAAGTAAATAGGACAAAACTTAGATTGGAATATACATGTATATATTAACTAAAGAAAAATAGACCAAACTAACCCACAAGTTCTTGTATTGTAAGACTGTATGAAATCTGTAAGTCGCCCTAGGTAAGAGAGTCAAGAGAGAGTGTTAAATGTAAACACTTGTCAAAAGGCACACACCTAAACTATACAGTAGATGTGTTTAGCACCCTCCCCAGTACCCCTGTTATTTTTTTTGTAGTGTGGTTTTGATTTGCTGAAAAAAAATTAATATTTTATCATTGAAAATACAGCAGTCACCTCATGTTTTGCTTTGTGGCTTACAGGCTCAGCATTAATGGAAGATTTCTTGTGGTCAAAAAGTCAGATGTTCTTCCTTGTGTGGGAATGACAGTCCACAATTATGGTAAAATACACTGTATATAAAAAGGTTTTCAGGACAAATTAAAACATTTTTTTATCCCTTTCTAGACTACTTCATATATTTGTTTTTTGAGACCATTAAAAAAATTCCAGATGGAGGGAAGCTTATAGAATATACTCATCTACCATTTTTATAACAGTGTTGGAATTAAGAAAAGCTCTAGGTTGTTTCTCACCTTATGCCCAATACTGCTGGCAGTGCCCTGGGACTCTACTGCTCTAAATGTAATTAAGCAGGAATGATGCATATATTACATGTCCCATACTTTAACATAGTCAAATGTGAACTATACTGCTCACAAAAATAAAGAATATTTAATTATTATAGGGCAATAATTTTGTGAGCAGTATTTATAACGTTTATGTGATTAAGACCCAAGTTAGTAAATAAAACAGAAGGCCTTTAAACCACTTCACACATAAGTAAGCTCTGTTATTGTATAGTACAAATGCTGCCTGACTTTATCTTACTTGCCATCAGAAGAATGTAAAACAAACGGGGTTCCCTGGTTTATTTACATATATTGTTCATATTGCTAATCATTTAGAATTAAATAGATGCTGTAATAAAATGAACAACAACCCATATGACACCACATCCGGGCAAAGGTTATCTCCCTTCTCTCCCCCGCAAAGTCTTTTTGACAGAAATGAGCAGTGTGACGAATGTGAGCTGTGCACAGTTTGAAAGGAGAGGCGGTGATAGCACATCAGTGATGTGAGACTCCAAATTAAAGAAAATAAGAACTGTTTAGAGGGTGATTAAGGAAAAGAAGCACATATGCTTTATGGGCATTATGATGAAATGAACTTCTTACCAAAATTAGTGGATATTTCTCAATGAAATTTCTCATAATTAAATATGCCCTAATTTTTGTGAGTAGTGTACTATATGCGATTTGGCTGTAGCAAATCATAGCACTGGACTGTGGGACAGACATGGACTGACATAGTTGACCTTACATTTTATAAAAATAACTTTTTGATGGCTTACAGCTACAACTATTAGCTTGATTACAGTTGCTGTTTAAGCTTTAAGGTTCTGAGTACAGCCACTCCCCAGTTTACAATGGCCAAACTTTTGATTTAGCTCCTACAGTGGAATAGCAAATATATCTTCTTTTTCTAACCCTACCCTTTCGCCAGACATTTTGAATTCATGCAAGCAATATGCTGAACGCTTCCACTAAGAAATCAGTAGTGCATGACACTGAAAACAAGCCCTGCCAACCATTGCTAACAGTATATTTAATGTACACATGCAGGGTGAACTGTGGTCCAGCAGTAAAAACTATAGATATACTGCTCACAAACATTAGCGGATATTTTATCCACATTATGGGATATTTAATTTTGAAGTATCTGACTATATTTAATATATAGTATATTTCCTGGATGCTGCTTTTCTACCAAACCATGATTACAATCAACTTTGGACATAATCTCTTTGAACTCACATAATGATTTTATTTTATTTTTTATTCACGAGTAGTTCTTATTGAATTAATGTTGACAAAACATTAAATGCAATTAAAAGTCAAGGTAAATGAAAAACTGTTTTTTTTAATATGCATTTTCCAAACTGTCCCAGCTTTTTCTGATTTGTGTGTGCCTTTCATAATCAAGTCTAATCAGCTCAATTAAACACAGCTGGACTCCAATAATGGAGTAGAAACATCTTAAGAAGGATAAGAAGAAATGGACAGCTTGTAAGTTAAATATGAGTGTCACATCAAAGGGTCTGAATACTTATGACCATGTGACCATGTTTTTCTTTTTAATACATTTACAAAAATATACCTGTCTGTTTTTTCTGTCACGATGGGATGCTGAGTGTACATTAATGAGAAATAAAATAAACTTGATTTTAGAAAATGGCTGCAATGAAACAAAGAGTGAAAACTTAAAAGGGGTCTGAATACTTTCCATAGCCACTGTACACTGTAAATCAGCCATACATTAAAAAAATCCACTTTGACCCAAAGACAAATGATGTAGAATCATCCATGTGCAGAATATAGGCTTTAGTGGAACTTAAAGGGGGAGGACATATTGGGGCCAAAGTACTGTTCTGGTACCAGTTCCAGCCGCACACACACACTTAGATGTTCCTCTACCTCAGTATTGCTCTACTGGTGTTCATCATTTTACTATTAATACAACTTAACTATTTCAATTAACATCTATTGCACCCAAGGAGGGTGAGTCGTGGTCCTCCTAAGGTTTCTTCCTTTTATATTCAGGAAGTTTTTCTTTGCCTCTGCTACCCTAGATTTGCTCAATTATGATTGGCCTTTTAAAACTTGACTTGAAGCAGGTCACTGAAGTTAATTAGAATAACGAGACGCAATAATCAATATTAAGTATGTTTTCTTAAATGAATGTGTTAGGGTTGGAGTTTACCCCATCTTGTCTCAGCAAGCCTAGTAATGTAGTGGAACTTAAAGCAGGAGGACAGATCAAGGACTGTTTTCAAGCCAGTGGTAAAGCTGTACAAATCTGGCCCTGTGAATGACCTGGAGGCTAGGGGAGAAAAATACTGTTAGTATCAACAAGCAAGTATTTTATTTGACTGTAAAATAGCATTTCATTAAATACACAAATATATCAAACAGTGTTTGATGGACAAATGTGTAACAGGGATATAAAATGTTTGCTCATTGTACACTAAGTGCAATTACACAAGGCATAACGAAGTTACACGTGTTACATATTTCAGACGGGATTGTTCTTCCGTTTTCATATATCTCAAACAACACCAAAAAGAAAACAGATTTTTTTAGTTTACAAAAAGTTTAGAAACAGTACTTGTGATTACAATAATAATCCAACGTGGTTACGCTGTCTCTGTAACATCATATCTCTCCGTGTTTAAGGCTTTTATACATAGTACTTGTTATAAAGATGTTTACCACAGTAAAGAAAATACAAGCTTCCTAAAATGCTGAACTGTGATGTGACGTTCCTAAAAATAAAAAATATTTTAATATTTCCTAAATTAATAATTAAGTGAATAAATAAAAGATGGATAAAATGAAAAGTGATAATCTGATGGTTTATAGATTGTGATTATATTTAGATATCAGCGGCAGCATTTGCTGGAACCTGATAATTAATCTTTTAACCATTACATTTACCTTTATCTGTAGTCCCACATTTTTCTGAATTGTAACGTAAAACCAACCTCATAATGACAGCTGAAACATTTCACAATGTGGTTTAAATATTACAAAAATCACCAATGTACAAATGTAGTGTTATATATTTTGCTCACAAAAAATAACTTGACACATGGTAAATATTGGAAGACTTAACTGGCACAATTATTTTATACACACACAGAGATTTCCTACTCTGCCTATCGTAACAAGCCCAAACAGACCATTATTGAATAAATGAGTGGTAATTTATGTTTTGGTTTGAACCATATATGTTAGTTACAACAAGCATTTGCCCCTTTTTAATCTCGGAAAGCTTTTTAAATGTCCATTTTAAAATGGTTAAACAAAAACCATCCAGTCATTAAATAGTCAACTTATGTACACATCTATTTCTTTTTTAATCAGGGGTGAATGTAGTGTTAAAGACTTTTCTGTACTGTAACCTTTGCTTTCCTGTTCAACTGCCCTCGGTTTCATGTCTGACTTATAGATATAATTTTAATAATACCCCAATTCAATTAACTGTTCTCCCTCTCCTGCCTCTCACTGTTTTCTAGCTATAATGGTTTTGTTAGACAGAAGTTATGACAAGTACTGTATGTTAGATTTTAGGTAAAGATATTTCCATTGTCATTGTCACCGTCTTAAATTACTTCCATTAATCTATAAAAAATAAATTAACCTGGCCAAATTTTGTATATGTTATATATATTTTTTATATTCACCCATTTCTATTAAGCCATAGTTAAGATGTTATGTGACTTTCTTTTTGTTCTAAATTCTAAATTGCAAGATGCAAACTGGAAATATGATTGCAATGTTTAGTTTAAGTAAATCTCTTAATTTAATTGAAAGCCTTAGAAAATAAATGTAAGCAAAACCACATTGTCACAATTACAGTTGTTTAGAATGTTTTATATTTCTGCATATATTACAACTGAAATTTAATCCGATTTTCCCACAAGGCCTAAATTAGATAATAGGATCCTAATTAAACAGATGGAAGAAAACTATAATACTTGAGCCATAAAGTACATAAATATAAAATGATCCAAAGAGGCAACAGTAAGTGAGACTACAATTAGCCGTTAATTAGCAGTTCATGCTTAGTGAAGGTGACAGAGTTTTCAATCAATGCGAAGACAATTTTCAAAGACAATATTTTATTCAAAGGACTGGAATGTATTCAAATCTGATGCTTAAAACACATTTGTGGAGGTGTATCATGACAGAGAGAAATTAGATTCCATGAGTCCCTTTGAGAGATATACTGGTGCTCATCAGACTGGAAAAGGTTACAAATCTATGACCAAGGTGATGGCACAAAGAAACTTTCTTTATTATCCTGACTAGTGTTCATGGTTCCACCTAGATTGGCTAAATGAAGGAAGATTGGCTAAAAGAGCACAGTTAAAAATTTTGAAAAGTTTGTCCTAACCTCAATCCAATAGAAATGTTGTCAAAGCCGTTAATGTACTAAAACCCACCAACATCCCATTTGACACTGTTTTGTACAGAGGAATGAGATACAATTCCTGTAATTTGTGTGTTAATTAATGACCACATATAATATTTTTATCCCATTTGATTAACTTGTATTAAATCGGATCATTGTATTTGTTTAAAAATTTGGATCATGTTTTAGGCCATGCTTATACAAAAATATGTTTGAAAACTCATCGCGTTCACAAACTTTCAAAGACCACTGTATTTAAAGAGATGTTCATGAAAAATAACACTGAAATTTGCCCTCATAATAGTTATTACTTATCAACACTGGGAAGACTGGAGAGTATACAAATGATTTAACGCAAAATAGGGCTGAACTTTAAAAATCAGGCAGTTGCTGTTAAGAAATACACAATGGCAAATAATCGTATCCAATTTTAACACAACCTGTATTGTGCTAAATATGCCTGGAAGAAAATGCAAAAACAAAACAAGTTTACAAATATAGTTACCAAAGCTACAATAAACTGTACTTTTTTATTACCAGAACAAAGTAAATGCCAAAGTACTTTTTAATGTAACCACTTTTCTAAACCCTGGAGTTTGATAGACATCACTTTAACTGAAGCAGAGGTCTATATAAGACAAAAAATAGAGCTTTATTTGGAAAACACAAGTTGGGTTTAGTTTGAAAAACGATGTTTTATACTGAAAATAACCTAATCACCAATGTTAAGAATTGTGGACAATTTGTGACGTGGGGCTGTTTTTTTTTACTTCCATAGGCCCTGGGAAGCGTTTTAGCATATAATACATAGCATCATGGATTCCATGAAGTAAAAGTCTTCTTTTCCAAGAAGCTATAACTGGGTCAAGGTCTGAGTTTCTAAACAGCAGACAAAACACTGAAAATTAGCATTCAAAGCCACACTAAAAGGTTTAGATATCACAGAATATGTAAAACACATATAGAAATGTCAGATTGCTGCACAATTCAGCATGCAGTTACAGTATTCTGCAGTACTTATACAGATATATAAATGATTATGTGTGGTCTGACTTAAAACTGGGTCTTGCCACAAGAAGGTGTAAAAGTGCTTCCTTCAGTGGTTTTTAAACTGGTTCCTAGAGGCTAGTTTTGGGAAGTGTACCACTTCGGAAGAGACCGCTGACTGCTAGACCTGCCTCTATGACACATTTGTCACAGCTGGGTCCATAGAACATCCACACTTTGAAACTTCTGTAGTTTGCTGAAGCTGGAATCCCAGTTTGCCCTATATACAGAGAAGTGTTGCACTTTGTTCCTGATAATCCCAAGTTGTGCTTGGGAAAGCATTGTACTGCTCAAAAATGCAAGTTGAAGGCAACATATGTACTATATCCACAGGATGTCCAGCAAATATCACTAATCCGTTAGGGTCTCATTCCTGGGGTGATCACTGTGTCGCTCAAGGCCTCCATACTTAAACCTGTCTGTCATCTGCTCCCAAGCTGAACTTTAATTAATTGCTAAAGACAATATGGTCCCAGCTCATAGCAGACCAGGTTTCTTGTTCACAAAACTACTGCAAATGAAGGTGATGGTGGCTGGCTGGAAGGACACATAATGGCCACCTTGACAACAAATTTTCTTCTTCTTCTGAGTATTTGGAAATGGTTTGGGCAGAGCGGACTGTGTATGGATGGTGGACATTAAAACTATTAAAACTAAATATTAAAACTGCTTGTGTTGTCCAAATTATCCTCTGCATTGATGGTCTGTCAGAATGGCCTAGATGGCTGACAATGAGTTCAGTGATGTGCCCCCAAAATGTCTTTGACTGTGGCGTACAGACATGTCAGTCACCGATTTCTTACCAAGAGATACACTACCCAAAAGTAAATTCGGCCTTTTTTTGTAGATCACAGGGGAAGTAATCATTTACATATCACAATCACTTGTAATAATTTACAGATCTGCTGACGTAACTGCATGCTGAGTTTTGTTACAGCAATTGTTACAGCAATGCATGTGTGCGAGTGTGCACGTGTGTGTGTGAAAATTAATTCTTTACTGAAATTGACCATGGCCTTCTTAACTTTTTTTAGTTTGTTTTAACTATATGTTTAAATTTTACATTTGATTGAATCATCTTGTGTCCAAAAGTCCCCATTCATGATTTACTTTAGCACTTTAATTCATTACAATTCATTAAAAATCTCAGCTGTCCAGACTTGTTCCTCAGTGTCAAGCGCTCTCTTATGAGGTCACCAAATTGTAGATCATACTGGAAGACAAGATTAGGAGACTATTAAAACTGAATGACAAACACTGAAAAACAATATGAATGAAAACACAAGAATCGTGCATAAATAAACTTGCATGTTGATGATCTCATCAAAATAATATTTAACACTGCTCACAAAAATTAGGGGATATTTTATTTTGAAGAAGCCCCTAATTGTTGTGAGCACTATACTTAACACAGGTAAAACCGGGCAGATCTAAAACAGATTGTATGTACTGCGTTCCACAGACAGACCAATCTGGGTTTGCAGATGCCAGGAATTTGCTCTAGTGGAGCTGTCATGGTTTAGGGCTGATTTTTATGATGTGGGATGTGTCCACTGAGATGAGCTGAAATGTTGTATGGACGTTCTTATAGCAGCAAGTGAGGAAAATGGCCTGAAGCAAATTCGAAACCATATTGCAAAACCTTGATGTATGCAATTAATTAGGCAGTATGGTGGCTTGTTGGGTAGCATTGCTGCCTCACAGTAAAAATGGACCGGGTTCAATCACAGGGTGATGCGGCTTTGGTCCTTTTTGTGTGCAGTCTGCATGTACTCCCCATGTCTGCCTGGGTTTACTCCCGGTACTCAGTTTTCCTCCCACAGTCTAAAGATATGCATGTTAGGTTAATTGTTGCGGGCACGTGTGTGGGCGCGTGTGTGTGTGCGTGTGTGCGTGTGTATATGACTAGGCTTGAGATGAACTTGTGTACGGCTCTAACCTTGTGTGTGTCACTAAGCTGGCCACTGATGCCAATAGCGACGTTAAAGAATCCAAATAAACAAAGTTATAAATTAATTATAAAGCTGTTTTCTGTACTTACTACACTACATGCTTAGTATTTTCATGTTAGACTGTTGTTTACTATACAATGCTGAATGTACTTTAATAACAAAAAAAAAGTGTGCCAAAAGCAAAGTCTTTAAAAACAGTAATTAACAAAAAGATCATCATATCATATTACTGGATAGTCAGAGAGTGTTTAAAGTTAACACTGCATTGATCAAATATATGTCATTTAAATGCAATATAAAAAATATAATGGAAATGCCAAAACTAAATATTAATACATATACCAATCTCATTCACTGTGCTTTCTAAGACAAGCAAGAATCAATAGCCGATTCCGACTTCAGGACTTTTATTGTGAATACAGTGCATGCTTTTTTTGGAGTCAATCTTGCAATAAGAGAAATTGCCCATGGGCATGTTCAGCCTTTTGCACTACAGCTTAATTATAGCTTCCCCTTCCTCTTGCTCTCCAGATGCCAAGACTATTTTGTCACTAGATTACACCTTATTAATATGGATCCTTCCCTTTGCTTTCTCTGTTGGAGTGCCAAACCGACGTCCAGAAGACCAGGGGGTGTTTGTGAGGGACCACAGAGACAATACTAGAGCACAATCTCACTAGATACTGTGTAATTCTTGGAATAAGGCAAGCACAAAATGCTGGCATATGCTGTTTAACTGATACTCCTGTTGTCATGCAATAAAGAAATCCCCAGGCCCACATGCCTAATGTGGGAATGCCTTGGTAAAAACTGAATAAGCGCTTCTATGAGTAATGTAAACGTATAAAATCAAAATAAGATATATACGCATATAGAAATAATATTAATAATGATAATAATAATTGTGTGTGTATAGACTGTGTGTATGTGTGTGTA
>JAVSBV010164216.1:0-28329 GCA_033117975.1 Parotocinclus spilosoma | reverse complement strand
AATTTGGAATAAGGCTGTAACGTAACAAAATGTGGAAAAAGTAAAGCGCTGTGAATACTTTCCGGATGCACTGTAGTTAAAGGGAGAGAACCAGAAGGTAACACAGCCAGAGCAACCTGAGCCACGTGTCATAATCTAAATCAGACATAAAAACCTGAGTACATAAGAATGTTTTTAGCCTAGACTTAAAAATTTAAAGAGTGTCTGAATCTAACTACAGTGGAAAGTTTATTCCATAGTTGGGGGGCCAAATATGAGAAAGCTTTTTCCCCTGCTGTTACTTTTTTAATATCTTAATTAAAGCCACAGCCACTTCAGATTGTTTCATATACACTGCTCACAAAAATGAAAAAAATATTTCATTTTGAGATATCCCCTGATTTTTGTGAACAGTATAGATTTGTTTCAGCTCTCTCTACAGGTCTTTGATGTATAGATATGTGAGGCATAATTTATAAGAACAATTTAGAACAATCTGACCCTGAAATGTCCTGACTACTTTCCTTAAAAAGTTTCTAAAGCCAAGACACAAAGCTTTCTGATACACCCGCCTGTTTTCACTTAGGCATATTTAGATTATCGACATGCGCTCTCTCCTCCACTGACTTTTCTCTAATGGCTTTCTCGTCTTTCAGTAATGTGTGCAGATCAATGCCGTCACCTTTTATCTCCAAAATGCTCGGGGAATCAGAGTAAACTACCTCTATTTAAGGTTTTAGAAATGCGCTTTTCCTCTCATAATAATGCACGGAAGTCAGTGCTTACTGTTCTGTTGAACTCAGTGGACAACTGGGAAGTTAATCTTCTTGCGGTGAGGGTTTTCCACACTCCGAGGGAGAAAGGAGAGTAAAGCTACTTTTCAAAGTGTTGCATCAGTCCTCCAACTGAGCCCATAGCTCCAAATCAGTACCAGGGCTGTACCGACGTTTTAATAAGTTGGATACAATTGATATTTAATATTAAATGGAAGAGTTATGATGTTTTGTGTAGACTCCCAGACAAATCTGAGACATGTCTATGTATGTATGTGGGATATTATAAGAAATATTAAAAACAATTAAAAAGCTATGATTCTTGCCTTTTTCCTCTAGCTCAGGAGGTCCGCAACCCACAAAGGTCACATTAGGGGCACAGACACAGTACAGATGTTACTGTAAGGATGTCTGGGTGGCGGAAACATCACAGTGTGAAGCTCTGAGGCTCCAGATGGATTGGAAACCATTAGGTGTAATATGGAAACATTCACATCCGACTAAACAAGTTAGCTTGGTTTGTACAGTAAAAGAGTATATGCCTAATATGATGAAGCAAAAAATATAACATTTTAACAATATAACATATAACAATATAAAAAATAACATTCCTGAGTGAATGCAGTAAATAAAAATAGTGTAGTCTAGTGTAGCTAGCAGAGGTAGTGTAAGAGACTGTGTGTTAAGACTTGGCCATTTACATTTATGACATCCATATGGCACTTCTTGAAAAGTCCATGAAAAATGACGTCTGTAAAATTAATCACATTTCTGTTATGATAGGGCATCCCGGAGATCTCGCAAGACCATTCCTGGTCTCTCCAAATCCCCAGGATCCCCAAAATCTACCGGGACTTAAAGGTCGGAGGCTGTAATGCAGTATTCACAGACAGGCAACAAATGAGGGAAACTAAGGAACATTTATTAAACAAAATCAGCCAGGAATAACCAAAAGGGAGAAAAGGTCCCACAAGTGTCCGGTAAGGACTAACGAGCTGAGGGTCCAGAATCCCGCGGTGGGGTGCCATGGGACATGAAGACAGCCACCAAAGCGACTAGGGAGCTGGGGTACCGCGAACATTAACGTAATGAGCCGGCGAGTTCAAAGGTGATCGGACCTAAATAAGCAGAAAATAATAAACTCAAATGAAAAACAGGTGCGGGACAAAAGAAACCAACTAATCGATCGCCGCGTTAAAGGAAAAACAAACGGCATACGTAATGAGAAGGAAAAACGGAAAAAAAACAGTAAGGGATCGGGAGAAAACGATAAACTGTGGCGAAAACGAGACCTAACAATTTCCCCCTGAATTTAACAGATCCCTTGTTATCATCCTTTAGGGTGAGTATCAATAAAGGCAATTAACCTAATTAACACTTATATTACCCTGCCACGTGTTGCAGTACAGCAGTTGTAGTGACACAAGGAACAGTGTATCATCTGGTACAGACGTTTTATTAAACACAAAGTTTAATTATACACATGCAATGTCAGTGTGAGCTGACTGAATGCTGAGGAACATTTGGCTGGCACTGCATAAGCACTTATAAGCACCGGGATGATGATAATGTTCAGGTTTTAACACTCGGGCAAATTCCATGTGCTGGAACTGTGAATTGGTGTGTAGACTGTGGAACAGATGTAGGCTAGATTTTACTTAAGAATTAGATTCTATTTGTGGCAGAAATCTGTTGCACCGTGTGTGGAGGGCCAACGACAACAACTGCGTCTTTGCAACGCAGCGCACTGGAGGTAAATATGCAGCCTGGTGCACACTTCACGTTGTCTTATCTGCTCTTTTCTGAAATACCGACTTGTGTTGTAAATAGGTCAAATCAGATTTTTTTTCTAATATGAATATACAGCTTAATAACATTAGTAGTTTGGTATGTTTTCCTGTAAATGTGCCTCATAGCTCCAGACGCATCAGAAATCAAATAACACATTTTTTGGGCTGGAATATTGTGTATTATCTAACAGAACCAGCTGACTGAGACTGTGTATAAGACTGCAGTGTATAGTGCAGCGTTTTAAATTGTCGGTTCTTTCCTTTTAACACCTGAAACGTACAATGTGTGTGTGAGAGAGAAAGAGACAAAGCAAAGGTGACAGAATGATAAAGAGAGGTAGAGCAAGACTAATGTAAGAGCAAGAAGGCGTCTGTGTGTGTGGTGCATGGCTAACTCGCGAAGCGTGACCTGTCTACACACTCATCCTCACAAACAGAACACACACATATAAGCCAGCGTGATGAAATCCTCTCCTAATGCATGCTTGTGCTCATGATCCGCTGTTGTGTCTAGTGTTTGAGGTTGTTTTTTCACTCTGTTTTAAACAATGCAACGTTTTCTCGTGCTGTTCTGAACATAGCACGACGTCCTGCGGTAACGGTTATACAACATACTACGCTATTCAAGGCCTACAGTAGCGGTAGCATAGACCCGTGCTGTTCTGCTTCTATAATGTAAAAAAAAAATTGTCAGTAGTCGTGTTTATCGAAGACGACAATCCCATAATCCCATAAAAATTCAAGACGGAAAGAATTTGCACTCCAGATACTGTTCCATTTGGTATTGTTAGAAAATATCATTTTGTGATTCATTCTGCACAATTAATCATGTTTAAATCATTTTGGGGTTTATACGTAAATTACCCATAATCCACCGAATGCTGTTATGGTTATGTAAAAATGTTGGATAGATTAAAAGTGTTTTTGATTTTGTAAGTGAGAAGGCATAATCTCTATTGGGGAAAATGTTAATACAAGTTTTTTTTTTTGCATTTTAATAAACCATTAATTAATTAATGGTTCTTAATTAATTAATCAATTAATTAACTAAGCATGAATCAGTTGTGAATTATTTTAGAAAAACATTCTTAAACCTTGCAGTCTTAAGAATAGGGCCGGGTGATATAAAGGTTTAATAAAGATTATGTTTATTATTAAAAGGAAAGCATAACTAATGAATTAGCAAACAGACAAAAAACTTTTCTGACTCCCACTGAGGACTCATTTTATAATGTATTTGTTTTATAATTTAGTTTAGTTATTTTATTACAAATTAAAATTGTATTGTTTATTTATTATAGATTTAAATTATTTACCTAAATTTGCTATAATTCAGTATTTTTTTAAGTATTTATTTAAGGTACTTTAAGGGAGTTTTTCCTTTTCACTGTTGCCCTAGGCTTGCTCAACTTGGGATTGGCTTTTTAAGATAATATAATATTGTAAAGCTGCTTTAAGACAATGCTCCAAGTGCTATATAAATAAAATTGAATTTCATTGAATTGAACTTGTCTTAGCTAGAGTTTGACTATGTTTACATGTAGGGGTGGAACGATACACTCTGCTAACGATTCGACTTCACTCATGATACCGAGTTCACAATTTAATTTTCTCACGATAATCACGTTTTTATAACTAAGTGCAAACAATGCAAAGATTTAAAGTAATAAAAAGATATAATAGTATCCTGTAATTAAAAGAAATGACAAGGAAACAGATTTTAAAAGTTCTAAACAAAATTTATATTGTCGCCACTCAGTATCATAAATAATCAACATGCCGTCTTTTAGTTCTGATGTATACTAATTTAAAATACACGTACTCCCTGTTTTACGATATTTTACTCACGATACTTTAGGATGAAAATTAAATCATATAAATACACATTTACATTTACAGCATTTAGCAGACCCCTTTATCCAGAGCGACTTACAACTTATGCAGCCTTACAATCCAAACAATTGTGGGCTAAGGATCTTGCTCAAGGACCCAACTGTGGTAGCTTGGCAGAGGCGGGATTTGAACCCTGGTCCTTGTGGTCCAGAATCCAGTACCTTAACCGCTAGGCTACCACAGTCCCATACACATTCAGCTTAAATCGTACTCTGAAATTTGCAGTCCCTGGCTAATGATGCTAAGTATAAGCAGTGTGCGCAGTGCTCTCTCGGATGAGGAAATGTGTGACGTTGGAAGTCCCATGGCGGGAGTGATGAATGCTGGGAAGTGTAGTAAGGATGTTTTTTAAATGTGTTTCATGTGCTATAAGATATACGATATATATTAAACTATTTGATTTACAAACTATAATACTTCCTAAATTAGTTAAAAACCCGTCGTATACTTTCTTGTATAAAATATTTAGCAGTAAGAATGTTTAATTCTCTGGAGTCAGAGAAAAATAATTTTAACAACTTCTGGAGTAGTTTGGTTTTAAATAATCCAGCGCTCAACACTGGAACTGTGGTGGCACTAAACTACGGATTAGAAGATCAAGGGTTCAAGCCCCAGCACTGCCAAGCTCTGCTGCTGGGTCTTTAATGCCCTTAACTCACAAATGCTTGAATTCTACTTTATTTAATTGTAAACCACTCTGGATAACAGAATGTGTGGTCTCATGTACACTCTCTTTTTGCATGTCTTGTATCTGGTTTGTATCCGGATAAGTTTTGTAACCATGTATCTTCAGTTATGTAAACCAGCTCTAGATCAGCCTTTTTTATTGTAAACAGTTTTTATTTGGATAGGATGGTTACTGCATTATGGTTACTGCATAAGAGGAAGTCAAACTGGAGAATTAATGTTTGGAAGCAGATGATTGTTAAACACGATTAATACAGCAGTGACACCGTAGCGAGCACTAGTTTTCTAAAAGCAAAGGGGGGTCCAAGTCGTTCCTAGCAAGGTGTACCTGAAAAAGTTGCTGGTGTGTGCGTAAAGCTGAATGTGTTGATTTAATTGGTTTTCTTATATGCATTACAGTTTACACAATTGTAGGGCTCTATTGTGTTAATCAGCCGGTGTCTTCCTGTTGTCCACACGGACTGTCGCACCCTGACAAATAACCTGTCATTCACATGTAATACGGTTGCCTCTGTGCCTGTCAGTCCCTGCAAAAGTGCCATTTAGCAGAGCCGCTTCAGTTTGATATGGGGTTAAGGACTGTACCTTAAGAGCCCAGTCGTTCTGCAGTGCTAAGACTTAGACCCTAAACCTCTTGGTCAACCATATCTGCTACCAGCCCCAGCGAAGAACACCAAAGAGATTTGACCTCTGTGGCCAGTGCAGGATTTTTGGAGTACTACTTTTTAATTTGCTATTGATTTCATTGCTTTATGTTGTATCAGATCAGATTGTTGATTACGGTCCACATCCATCCTAAGATGCTAAATAAATGCTTTCATTAATGTAGTCATCAGCATGATGTGACTTCATTTAGACAGCATTGTTACAAAATAACCCCCTTTTCATCGTGCAGTTTAGGTTTCCTGAGCTCTGAGGCAAACAAAGAATCAGCGAGGAGCGAGGTAGAGATGGCAAGGCTTGGTCTCAGAGGCAGGCAGAGAGAGAGAGAGATGTTTAGAGAGGGATAAAGAGAGAGGAATCAGCACTGTATCTCTCTCTCACTGTTTCCTGCCAGAAAAGGTTGCCAAGAGCATCCCAGAAGGAACGGGATGCCAAGGCTGGCTGAAATGTGTCTAAAGTGAGATAAGCTGGTGGGATGGAGCTCTCATGGCTCTTTTGAGGATCATTTGGCCTACATCTCCCTCTTTCTGGCTTTCTGTGTGCATGTGTGACAAACACAATGATTAGCCTCTTCCAGTCTTTATATTCTTACTTGTACCAAAACCCACCCAATAATGGACCAGTCCATTTCAGCCAAATTGCCGACGTGTTTTCTGCTGTCGTGCTCGCCGTTCGCATCCCGAGATGCAAATTCACATGAAAGGGCTAGACATGAAAAGGCAGGTGGAAATGCAAGCGCTCTGAGGCACAAGCACTCCACAGGAACACTCTAAGATGGGCAACCTGCGGAGAGAGGGACAGAAAGAGAAAAACACTGAGATGAGGGGGAGGAACAGCTGTCTGATGGCTGACCCAGCTACTTGACACTGGGCTGCAGAAGTGAGAAGCGTTTCGTCTTTCCCGAGAGACCAAGAAATAGAGTGCGCCGAAAAAACGTTTTAGTGCTATCAGGTTGGGGTGTAACTTACACTCTGCTCACAACTCAATTCAATGAACATGCTGGGGTCATGATTTGAGATTCTTATATTTGTTCTATTTCTGTGGAATAAAGTGTAAACAATGTACAGCAATGCACAAGTGTAAATATGTTTTGGGCAGCACGGTGGCTCGGTGGGTAGCACCGCTTGCCTCACAACAAGAAGGTCCCGGGTGAAGGACAGAAATGTGTGATGTGTGGAGATCAATGATCCATCAAGTGACCGAGGGTCGGTTGTGACTGTACGGTTAATTCCATTCCATTCCAAATATGTTTTAAACCAAAAAAGCTTTGGTACCCTGCAAATAAATGAACAAACTAGATCCAATTGAAACAATTCAAAATAATGTGTATTTTTCTGTATAGAAATTAAAAATAAAGAATATTTTGTTGTCTGTTGCATTGAAAATAAATTAGAAGACGTTTTAAATAATGGTAGAGCAAATAATGTGCCATGTTCAACTCATATTAAAGTAAACAAAACAAGCTCACTGAGGCTTTAAACATCTTCAAACTCAAATTTCTTTTTACCGTAACAAGTTTCCGACTGCACAGTAGAAGATGGATGAAAAGGCATGCATGTGGGAGCTCGACATATAAGTTTGCCCTCTGGTGTTGATAAAGTGCAGTTGCATCGGAATGACATAATAAACAGAACACGTGACAATCCTATATCTCCACCATGCATGCTGTGACATTTATGCATCGTTACACCGCTAGTATCAGGTGGTACTGTATTTCCAACACACACAAAAAACAAAAACAACAAATTGGGCATGACAGGTACGGGGCCATTATTTGGGACTGGTAGGGAACTAAGAAACTTGAACAAATGTCATATGATAGGTACAGGTGCTGTTTCTCCACCTTCAGGACTACCAGACACACCAAGCTGGTGATGGAACTGTGGCTTATTTAATTGAGCTGCAACTCAAGAACAGAGCCCATACCACCTTCCATTAGCCAGACTGGTAATGAGACCATGCGTCCCTTATTGAGACCTGCAGGTGCCACACTATCATGAGCAAACAGGCTACATCTACTCCTGAAATAAAAGTCCTTTACCTGAGCTGGAACACACAGTAGCGTCAACATACCATCATATTTTGACCAGTCAGGTAAAAGGGCCAAACCTCTATCTGAACTTGAAAGGTACAGCAGCAACACTCTCTTCTAGGGAATCTGACAGGTACAGAGCTCGTACCTCTCTCATAATAACTGACTGATGTGGAGGTCATACCTCTATTGCTGGAATTGGCATTTGCAGAGGCCATGTCTGCTGTATTGGGAACAACAGGCACATAAGGCACATTCCCATTGCTATACCTGACAAGTAAAAAGGCCATACCTCCTTCTCTAGACCTGACAGGGACAGAGTCAACATCATCTTCATTTTGACTGACAGGAACAAGGGCTTAGGTTATGAGTTAGTAAAATACTGTAGTTTTGTCAGCTAAGGGATCATAACTGGACCTGTTTGGGTATCACCTTGCTGTTTTTTGGGCAAACTACTCAATATCAGATGTTGAAACGTAAATTCAAGCAATTAGCTGTTTGCAGGATGCTAGTAAATGATTACTTTCTCA
The DNA here is from genome assembly GCA_033117975.1 of Parotocinclus spilosoma. NCBI lineage: Eukaryota > Metazoa > Chordata > Actinopteri > Siluriformes > Loricariidae > Parotocinclus > Parotocinclus spilosoma. The sequence goes on along the minus strand of JAVSBV010164216.1, from coordinate 19,982 downwards.
GTTTCATTACGTGCTTGCTGTGTTTCATGAGATCCAGCTCATGAAGGGCTCGATAATGAGCTGAGCACCTGGATCAGGTGGGCCAGGGTTCCCCCTGAGAGTTGACGGATCTCTGATGGATGGTAGATCTCCAGGAGCCAAAGCAGCTGCTGTGTTAAAATCTAATCATGTTGTTCTGAATGCTGTTTTTTTTTCCACCAATATCTCAGAAAAGCAATTCATATTAAACAAGATATTTGCAGTTGAGCATTGGCCTGTCAAAGGATTATAAGATCCAGTTTGGACAAAGGAGAGCCTGGCAACAGCATGAGGTAGAGATGCTCAGGTATCAGGTGTCTGGGGCTGACACAGCAGCCTACAGCTAATGGCCTAAGCTAGTGGTGTGCTGGAGCTGATCTGAGTGTGCTTAGCTTTATTCTTTTAGCAGATATGTTTATCCAAATCCACTTAACAATGAGGAAGAATATTATCCAATTGAAAACGAGTTAAGAGTTTTGTTTAGAGGTCTAGTGGGGGATCTCTGGCATAACTGTGTCCTTTTAATAGGTCCAGAATTACTGTAGCAGTGTAAACTTTGGTTTGACCATCAAGACTTGGACATGGGGGCAGTACGGTAGCTCGGTGGGTAGCACCGCTGCTTCACAGCAAGAAGGTCCCAGGTTCAATCCCAGAGTGGAGCGGCCTGAGTCCTTTCTGTATGGAGTCTGCGTGTCCTCCCCGTGTCTGTGTGGATTTCTCTGTGTACTCCAGTTTATTTAATCCTACAGTCCAAACACATGCATGTTAGGTTAATTGGTGTCTTTACAGTGGATAGAGGATGGATAGTGGTGGCTAACTGGTTAAGGCTCTGGATCCCCATTTGAATGTTCAAAATCTGCTTCTTGAAACCCTTTTTAGTGAAAATGTGGGTCCATGTTTGCAACACAACCCTGTTTATCGCACTAGGACTTATTTAAATGAAAGTTATTGCACTTAAAAAACGTTGCCATAAATAGCTGATGTGACAGAGTGTTCTCTTTTCAGTTAACAAAGAATTTATATTTTACCTTTCTGTTTCTACCATTATTTGCTACAATACAGACTGAATATGAGAAACTCTTGAAACCCATGAAACCCTAATGGAAAAATGTTTAATGGAAACCATTTGGTGAATTTCTGCCAGTGTTCATAATGTGTGCTCTGCTTGTGATGTATATGTGGCCTGAAGTGACATTTCCCACTGATTTTTCTATTACCGAACTCACACCGTTTATGGCTATGGCTGTAAAATATAGCTCTTGCTCTTACACAAGCAACAAAGGTTCTTTGTCTCGGGCATTGTCTCGTAACATTATGCTATAGATTGGGTTTTATGAAGCGTTGCGTGTTAGTAATGTCACCTCGTTGTGTCTGAGAAGCCTGGAGCGCGGCTTGAACGAATGTTTCTCAGCAAACGGACACCGGTCGATAGCAGAGCGCTCAGAGCAGGTGTCATAATCAACCAGCCATGTTTATAGCCTCCCATATTTTCAAAAGCTCTTTAAGTATCTGCTGTCATGCCTCTTTAGACACAGCGAGGTATTGATTACAATGGTTACAGCCAAGATATGATGCCTAATCGGCTTCAGGCACCGCATGCTCCTTATTAGCTCGCCAGTGTTTACCACATCCGCTCAGTTCTGTTTCTGATGTTAGTGAAAATGAGATGCAGATGCTAGGCTGTAATCCTCTACATGGGTTGCGTTCCAAGGTCAGGCAGAGAAAATGTACATGGTGAGTCCTAGTGGGATCTAGCTGAGCTAACATTTGCTTTCTTGCTTGCTGTCTATCCAGCATTTTCTTAAAGAATACATTTGGGTTTGATACTGTAAGTCCAAAGCATCGATTTTGGTACAGTCGATTCCGGTTAATCAGACCACATCGGGACGCTGTCCTTTATTTGGTCCTAATAACCAGCTGGTCCAATTAAACGAACATGCCCTATGTTACAAGACGGGACATGCTATGTAAAATATTAAATGTTCATTAAACCTTTATTGTGCGATTTACAAGTATAGTGAATGTACAAACAAGAACTACTGTTGTAACGATCTAGAACACAATGTATAGGTACTCAGCATGCGAAGCATAATACTGCAAAAAACAAATTCTAACTAAATTCCAGTCAACGTTCAAAGAACAGTGTGATATGATCCGCTTTAGCAGGGGCTAAGTGGCTTCCTTTTTTTGTAGTAAATGGAAATGCTAGTCAAAGACCTGTAGGTGGCAGTAGAGGGTAGAGATTTCGGGTAGTGATGGAAGAGACGAAGCGTTTCTAGGGGTTTTGCATACGGATATTACATACTGTACACGTTTTTGGTCCGATTAGGCGGAATTTTGGTGCAAATAAGCGAAAAAACATTACACGTATTTAATAGGATTTGATTCGGTACTTTAGGATTTGGTCCGAATAAGCGGCTGGTCCCATTAACTGGAATCGACTGTACTATATGGAATAGGGCTAAAATATTTCCAGTTCGAAAAGACAAAACTGGTTCCTTTTTTAGTTCCTATCAACCTAATAGGTATTCCATTAGGTTATATTATAGGCCCCTTATTCTTGATTTGAATCTCTGATCATTGTAAAAATAATGATTCTTCTATTATTCTGATTACCAGCAGGACATTGGTGATATGGTAGGCCCAAGGAGATCACCAGTACTGTGCAAAAGTCTTAGGCCGCCATTACTTTAGATGTACCACGCTGTTCTAACAATGGGATAATGACCATATGTAAAATATATGTAGAAATGCATTTAATAAACGTCTAAAGGGGTGCTTATGAACTATTCTTGATAAACCTTTGTGTGTTCAATGTGACACACTTTTGTTCACTGATATTCCTTTCAATAAACTGGCTCATATACTCCATCCGTTACAACTTCCCTTTCTCTAATGGATGCAAGTGCTTAGATCCAGATGCCACCTGTGTGGAGTGGAGTGTGTATGTTCTCCCTGTGTCTGTGTAGGTTCTCTACAAGTACGCTGGTTTCTTCCCACATTTCAAAGGCATGCGTTAGGTCACTGTTTTTGAAGTGTGGGTGGGTGTGTGGGGGTCCTGACTTTCTTTAATGCTGTCTCTATTAATATTCACTTTGTTTTTCCAAACTCAAACGCATTTCTTGTTGTTGTTTTTTGCCTAAACACACCAGACTTAACATAATTTATATTGCTAAAAGTTCCTGATGCCCCTTGTAATTATCGAGCAACACTCACTTGTAACCTTCATAACACAAGGCAGACATTTCTAGATTCTCCATAGATAGTGTCAGTAGAATGGTTTATACTGATACCCCACTGACTCTCAATATGACATATTTATAGGTTTTCATTTCCAACAAAGCAGGTAACTTTCTACCCTGCTGTTCCTAAACAGAGAGCCACAGAGAGCTGGTTTGCCAACTCTGATTGTGCACTGATGGCTGGCCAATCAGACACCTTGATAAAACTGACCCTGCATTCAGAAACATGTTTCAAAGTGTAGTGGAAAGCAAATTTTAGAAGAACAAATGCTGTTGTAGCAGCAGAGGGTGGAGGTTGCAAACTTCATACTGTGTTTTGGATGTCAGTTTTAAGTCATTATGAGAAAATTCTAGAATTTTCCCTAACCCTAACTATGATCAGAAGATCTTGAAGCTCCTGGCTTTGACTCTGAAGATCTCACCATATCTTAAACATCAATTTGTTCATCATGACTATACATTGACTGCTGCTTTCGTTAGATCATAGGCACATCATATGAGTGAGGCCGTCTCTCACTTCATTTATCTTTATTGTTTTCATTTCTGTTAATTTTCCATCTATCAAACATTTTTTTTCTCCTAGAATTTTCCAGTTCTGTCATTAACAGTCTTACATTCCCTTTCGAGACTGATCATATACAGCTGTTTGCTGTCTGGTTTAGTTTGTGTCGAGAGGTGAGCTTGAGCTTTGTCACTGTTGCCGTGAAAATGATGAGGGGAAAATGCAGGAGAGGACAGCTGGTTGGTCACACATCCTACCGTCATGTGTTGATTCTCACTACAGCCTGGAGGAGACAGCTGTGTTTTGGGTTTTTATACTTCTTGGGATTTTGAAAGTTTTTCCAGTTTTATGTGCATCTCTTCTTCCCAATTCATTGAGTCAGTATTATTTGCTACTGGAGATACTGGCCAAATAAGCAAGACCCATTCTGTCAGTGTAATATTGGTGCACGTTTCACCCATCATCTGGAGTGGAAAAAACATTATATAACAACATGGCAGTCATGATCAGTGGAACATAAAGCATGGGAGCTCTGTTTACTTCCACAGATAGTTTTTTTTATTCTGATATTTATATTATATATAATATTATATAGTATATATTATATTCTGATAATAATCAGCAGACTTCTTGTGAATACTAGCTAGTGGTAGCATGGGGGACAAAAATAATCCAAATCAAAGAGCCAGAACTTTTGGTAAGTAACTGTTGGTAAGAAAAATAATGCAGGATAATGATATAATGGGGACTGGATCATTTAAAAAGTCAGTGATAATGACTGGGTGCCTAATGGCTGCCCATAGATTGTCAGGAGCATGAGATAACTTAACTAATTAACTACACTGGACTGCAGTCTGTGAGCAACTGTGAGTGTTAAGGGCTTTGCTCAGTGGTTCCTGGGTAGCACTGGACCGTATTTCCTCAGATCAGTAGAAAATAGTCTAGTAGAGTGGTTCTTAACGGGACCAGAATTTCCTGTAGACTGGAATTGTTTTCACTGCTGGCACACCTGCAAATTCAGATACTTGCTCGGCACCTAGGTCACACTTAGCCAATTAGTATCAAATGCTTTGTGACCCATTTTCCACACACTGAACCAGACATTCACTGCAATGTACCACCTCTTCTCAATTTTGGAATCTGATTACACACCTTGCAGGTATTTATACCCTGATCATTCTTGTGCCTACAGCATTCATCACCTACAGGAGCACAACGTTATTACCTCCTTAAACACACAAGGTAACAATTTCTTTGTCCAGTGAGCTTCATTGTAATGTACCATCAATTTAATATACTGTATTTATGCTGAACATCCCATATTCTGTACCCCTCGATTCGATAATATTTGGCCAGACTAGATGTGTCCAGTCTCACCCAGAGAATGGTGTTTTAATTTGATGCGGCTCCTCTTAGGGTTTCTTTCTTATGATTCACAGGGTAGTTTTCCATACCACTTTTGCCTCTGGCTTCCCTTCTGGGCTATAGACTGGGTCTCAGATTATTTTTAAATATGCTTATAAATAAAACACAAATTGGACTGACTTGTGATTAAGAAACTATGGTTGTGTAATGCAACTTTCCTTACTTATTAGCCTTACAAATGCTGTTAAATGCTTAAAACATTTAATCACTGACTTTTTTTGCATTATCTGTGATTTAATTGCGTGTTTTCTTACTAGCTTTTTATTTCTAAGCACTGCATAGCCATGTGAACTGACAGTGAAAGCTTGGCTAGAATGCTTTTGTTACTTTTTAGTAATTCAGTAATGCTATTGTTTGAGCCCGACCCTTGGTTCTGCCTGTATGGAGTTTGCATGTTCTCCCTGTGTCTGCGTGGGTTGCTCAGGGTACTCCAGTTTCCTCCCTTCCAATGTGTCCCTTAGTTTGTGAGTGTGTGAGCGGATAAGACAATGAATAAATGAATAAATTAATGAATAATGTTATTGTCATCGGCTTACATCTTGTTTGTTGTTACCCTATTTTCTTGTGATTTTTTTTAAACGAGACCACTGAGGAGTTGCAGAAAAAAATCCACAACAGTGATTTTACAAAAATGTATTCTTTGTCTTAGGTGCTTTTATTAGAAACAGAACGTACAAGATGTGCACTAGTCACGTTGTTAAACCTCGCAGTGAAGTTTGTGTTTATTCAAGAGAATCTGCTCTTGCATATTAATGAGCAAAGCAGTATAATCATATGTCTGAAAACAGAACAGTTCTGTTCCCTATAGTCTTTCCTGTATGTGCTTTACTAATTAGGAAATTGTGATTAGGGGACCAGTTCAGTCACAGCTTATAAGGACATGTTCCTCACAGATTTTCCCATAGTTAACTCGTGATTGTTGTGCTCATTTGAACAGCCCTAATAATAACTGGTGACACTTCTGACCTCACAATTCCTTCATTGCACCACTGAAAATGAGAAATCCAATGAGTGTCAATTGAGCTACACCTACACTGGTCCAAGATTGGCTTGTTTTCAAAGACTTTGCTGGATTTCATGCTTAGGTAATAGTGTAACAAGAATCCACTGCATTGTCAAACTACCAAGACGTGTCATAGTCTTAGGTCATGTACTCAATTCTGTGTCATTGTATTTACTGCTGATAAGGTTTCACAGTCGCATCGACCCTTCTGCACACGTGTACCATTCTTCCATCCTTGTAAGACAATGCAGCTCAGACACTTGCATAAACATCAAATTAATTTAACATCACGGATAATTAGATTATTGTCCATGACACAAGTGGATTAAGGATCACATTGTTGCCTTCTCGCACTCAAATTCTGTCTGTCAGCCAAGATTCGCATATGTGAATGGATTTGTGAATCTCGAAGGAAAGACAACGTGGTGACATCGTATTTAAGTGTTTCTAGCACACACATTCTAATTACATTTTCAATCTGTAAAAATAGTCATTAAGTGAAAGTTTCTGTTAGCATATATTGTTTGATTTAATGTACAATTGACCAGGAATTATATATGGAAATTGTACAAGTAGGCAGCATTTAATGAGTGCATCACGTTCTGTGCAAAATATGTTGGAGAACGTTTGCCTTAAAAAATCAGCTCATCTGCAAACTAACCACTATGCAGAATATGAAGTGTATGACAAAATGTGTTAGTCAACTGTCCATGAACTGGCTTAAACTAGCCCAAGGACCAGCAAAAAAAACATTGTGGATATTTCTTGGAATCATACTGCAAAAAAGTGCCTTACGAATAAAAACAGCAATAATGCAAAACAGGCATAAGACATATCAAATGTTGTCACCAATGAAAAAAGACGGTTCCAATTTAGGCTGGTAAGAGGTTTGGGTTTAAACACCGTTTGAATACTTTAGATCCAAGATAAACACGGTAAAAAAGTATTGTCTAATTATAGTATCGACAAAATCCCTGAGAGAGATGGGTTCAAAACCTTTTAAATATTCAGATCCAAGATAAACACTGCCAAAGTATCGTCTAAATAGAGTATCGTATCGACGAAAGTCCTAAAAATATTGAGATATAATATTATATCACACACACCACTAGCTGTAACCCACTCCCATTATCAGAGCAATCCAATCCCTACTTGTTGTTTGGGAGATATGTGCTACCATCAATTACGAGTTCTTCATAGTTATTTAAACGTTTCCTTTTTTTCTGTTCGTCTTATAATTTGCCTAAAGATTTTGTGTCCCCATGCACGACACAGTTAGCAATAGTTAACAGTCATTACCGTATGTGCCACATTGTGTGTTCACTCCCACCTATGGCACTATCTTGTTCATTAACTGAATGCAGTTCAATTCTAATTAATGTAGTAATAATTAATTCTAGTTAGTGCAGGTCAATTCTTAAGCATGAACTGTTCAGACAAGTGTTGGATACAGACATTATTAAAAAACCAGTAACAACAAAAAAAGAATTACATATTGAAAGCATTAAAGTTTGAGCATTAAATTGCATTTGGACCACTTTGGTGCCTGAGCTGGCCTACCGGACAGCAATATACGTAGCTCCAGTCTGAACATTGACGAGGGCTGATGGGCTGCTGTATTTCATTTTATGGCGGTCATTAATTCAGAAGGGGAAGATATTAAAAAGTTAACATTTAAACAAGATGACTTTCAATTATCCAAGTCTATTCTTTATGGTTCTTGGGCCATTTTGTGTTATTATGTTGGATTAGCCAGTTTCTGTCTGATTCATAATTAGTGTTCTGAAAATATGTTCATATGGCAGATGCCTTTTTGAAGCAACTATAGGGGTTGAGTCAAATCTATGGCATTAGCTGTGCTGCTAGTTAACAATCTCTTTTAAATACTTATCAGTGACTTTCAGCCAAGGGGCTCCTGGTCAGACTCTTAAGTTCTGACCTATACACCAATTAGACAACACTGAAAATTTGTTTATAGAAAGCAGCAATTGGACCCGTGTTATTTAGTTATGAAACACATTCACTGCTACATGTTAAAGGTGCAGTAAGTAACATGGTAGGTCAAAAAGAATACATTAGCATTGGGGCTGTAGAGGAAGTTAGTTCTTTCAAACTGAAAGCTGAGAAAGAGGAAATCGTTAATGATCACAAGCAAATATTTGAAAATGGGTACAACTGGGTGGCAAATTAAAGAAAAGACCTGAATGTGTAAGGAACTCTGTTTGAAGGAACTATGTTATAATGCAGAAGTCATTTTTAACTAAAAGACACATGAGGTAAAATAGATTTAAAAAAATCTTGAGAGGAACCAGGATCAAATGGAACTCCAAGTGAGAGCTGTTATTAGGCTTTATAACATGTTCCGAATATTGGTATTGGACTTATACAGGAAATTGTCTTGTATAGATTCTTTGGTGATGCAGTTCTGTTTTGTGATAAAGGACAGAATAGAGAAAGCTGGAGTGCATCGAGAATATTGAGAATGAATATCTGGAATTGGGCAGCACCCACCGTAGAACCACTGCCTCACAGCAAGAAGGTCCCAGGTTTGGTCCCAGGGTGGGATTTCTGTGTGAAGTCTGCATGTCCTCCCTGTGTCTGCGGGGGTTTACTCCGGGTACTCTGTTTTTTTCCCACAGTCCAAAGATGTGTGTTAGGTTAATTGGTGTCTCTAAAGCGGCCCTCAGTGTGTAACTGTGTGCAAGACTGTGTGTGTGTGCCCTACGATGGATTAGCGTCCCATCTAGGGTTGTTCACCAGGTGGACACCAGCTGGCCCACGACCTTGTGTGTATTAAGCGGAAGATAACGAATGAATGAATGGATATCCGGAATTAATCATAGTTTTTTTTGCAAATGCTTGAATATATATGGAATTTGAATACATTTTGGTTGTGATTTGGAGGCATTTGAAAGCTTTATGCTTTCATTTGTCTAGATGGTTTTTTTATTGTGAAGAGAGAAAAGTGTGTGCGTTCAAGCTGTGTGGTGGTAGCGTGCGAGTGGCTTGAGGTTAATTGCTCTACAGTGTCCCCTTGTCATTTCTCACCAAAGTGAACACTGAACGTCGTAATTTGCGCCACCTCGCTATGCTCCGGGTGCCTTCATTTTTCCCATTATGTGCCTTTATTAATTTAGGGCAGTAATTTGGTGCAGCATTGTGAGAAATAAGCAATTAACTAGATTTTGTCAGGTTTTTACTTGAAATGTGCTCTTGTAAGGCCTTTTCTAAATGTGCTCCATTATTTCTGCTGTGATTTTCAAACTTCTGTAGTCGCATAATAATAATATGTTGTATGCAAAATTTAGGCCACCTCTCATTGACATGCTTATGCTCAGAGTGGAACAAGGAAAGGAAGGAGAGGGACATGATTGCGAGTGTTTCAGGTTTACTGGTAAGATACAACATGACTGAATCCAGAAGCAGAATGAAGCCTAAACACCAAGAGGATAAACCTTATAGGTAAACAAATGGAAAAGGATTTCTGTACTAAATTAACAGAGAATATAGTAAACAACCTAAATGGACACAGCCTGTAGATTTATAGTAATAGTTTCATACAGCTAAACAGAATAATTACAATAGAGAATATAATAAAAATAAAATGTAAAATACTGACCATAATAAATTAAAGCAAATACATTAAATAGAGAATATATAAACAGATATATAAACAGAAATGTTCACTGCCTCTCCAGTGAAAAAAAACAGTACATTTCCATGTTTAAAGTTTAAAAACATTTAGTATTCTTGAAATAAGGAATTTACCATTTGTAGAGAAAACAACCCACCAAGGCACTTGTCCTTGATTTTTATGACCGTTCAGATACAAGAGTTTTATCGCTGAGGAGTTCAATCATCGCTAAGGAATTTAATCACAGACATCTCATTTTATCCATTCAATCTAAAGAGGGTTATATAAAGGTGTTCCTTGCAGAGGTAGAGATTTAGAAAATTAACAAAAGAAGTTACAAGAAGGGTCCAGACATTTGTGCAGGACTATAGCTTTCTTGCTTTTAAAAATATTCATCTTAAAATAATAAATGGATTCGCAGCATGTCAATAATCAAACACATGGACTTATTAGCTATCAGTAGAACCTGCAGCAAAAACGCAAGTCAAAAGAAAAAAAATACCCCATGCAAAATGCAATGATGCTTTATAATGATGATGATGATTATTATTATTATGATTATTATTATTAGTATTATTATTATTGTGCATAGAAAGGTATAATACATCTATGCCATGATCCGAAAATTACTTCATCACTATCATTGAGCCTGGTGGGACTGGTGGGCTAGTGGTTAAGGTACTGAACTATGAACCAGACGGTCTAGGGTTTAAATCCCACCTCTGCCACAGCTGGGTCCCTGAGCAAGGCCTTAACCCACAATTGCTTGGATTGTAAGACTGTATTAATTGTAAGTCGCTCTGGATAAGAGCGTCTGCTAAATGACATAAATGTAAATGTTATGGTCTAATCATTAATTGGAATAATGTTTAATTATTAACTTTGTTATAATTCAAGAATTCTAATTAAATAATTATTTTTCGCTCTGTGTATCTATATTTATTTCTCTCATGCATCTCCTTTTAGATGCTTGCGTCTGATTGCACTTCCTTCATCCTCCCACTCCTTCTTGCTTCCTCCTTATGCTTTCTGTCTCCAGTCAAAGCTGTAGCATGTCTTTGCTTCAGGATGAACCGTAATGTGTATTTCAAGAAACTGCCACCTGCAGTGCATAACTCTGACTCTGACGACGTAACACACATGCTGCTGTGATTCATAAGCATAGATTCATCGTAGATACAATAACACTGTAATGTGAAAGAGCAGCAGCACATTTATCATTTGCCACAGTGTGTGTGTGTGTGTGTGTTTGTGTGTGTGTGTGTGTCCCAATCTCTAGGCGAGTTTCTGCCTTCATCTAATCACCCTTGCCTACTACACTGTTTGGCTAATTAGTGGTCTTTGGATTAGTGATTTCAGGATCTCTGCTTACAAACAGGTATATAATATGAAGCGTACAGACATTCAATCTCTATAGACAAACAGTGACAGTACAATGTAGAGCGGGGCACTCGAGTGAGCGACTCGAGTCGAAGTCGCACTTAAGTCACTTCAGGCTTGACTTGAAACTCGTCCCTTATGACTCTCTCGGACTCGGCTCGGACTCGTCCGAAATGATTCGTGAACATTAAGAGTCAGTCCGTTATCCAGGTACTGTGCGCACTGTACTTTGTGTGTAAATGTTGCCATTTTTCCGTCCTTTTATTTAGGTGATTTGGGACGCAGCCCCTTGTCTCGTGACGTATCACAACATTCGCTTATCGCGAGTGGGAAATCGAAGACAAGTGTTAAATGTAAGCAAACAAGGGTAGCATGGCTTCGGCTGGAGTACCGTACCTTTGGCTACTTGGAATTTCAAATTATTGGATATAACCGAAGGGTGGTAACATGTAACATGCTCTATGTTTTAAAATGTTTAAAAGAGCTCAAAAACAAAGAAATTGTCTTTTTTTTAGTAAAAAATGCATAGAATTTAAAAGAAAAAGGAAGCATTTAAGTTAAAAATACAGTTGTGTTTTACACAAAGTTCATCTGTTGTGCTTTTTTTACATGGGGAGAAAAAAAATAATAAAATATATATATATATATAGCTGTGTATTTTAATCATACACTTGTGTTGTATTGACTTGAGACTTGACTTGGACTCTAGCCTAAAAACTCGTGACTTGACTTGGACTCTAACCTTAAGACTCGCGACTTGACTTGGACTCTAGCCTAAAGACTCGTGACTTGACTTGGACTCTAGCCTAAAGACTCGTGACTTGACTTGGACTCTAACCTTAAGACTCGTGACTTGACTTTGACTCTAGCCTAAAGACTCGTGACTTGACTTGGACTCTTGCCTAAAGACTCATGACTTGACTATGAACATCTCTGGTACAATGGGTTGTATTGAAAACTTTAGTGACTCTTAGTTGGACACAGTCAAAGGTTTCCTTAACATGTCACTTTATCTGCTGTCTGGACTGCCCATATTAAACATATTAACTTTTATTCTGTAAAGATATCACTTTCCAACATGGAACAGGATCTTGTCTGCCGTGCACTGAGCTATGATCATAACTCCATCAGAGAGATTTGAGATGAATTAAAATGCCAAGTGTGAGCCAGGGTTTATTGTCCAACATCAGTGCCTGACCTCATTGTCATGTTCCAAAATCTAGTGCAAAGCCTTCTTAGAATTGTGAAGACTGTTGTAGCAAAAAGGGGGGCAAATTCCATACTCCTGTTTTTAGATGTCTACAAACATGTGGCTATATAGTGTAGCCACAAAGCACGTTTGTGTTTTGGATGCTAGTAGGCTGGTTAACCCCCGGGATGATGCAGGTTCAATGTTCCCTGCTGGTTGAATGAAATTTTATGCTGGTTAGCGCTGGTCTGATGATGGATTTGCTCGTATTTCTGGTCTTCCCAATTAAGATAGTTGTAAAGATTGTGTAAGAGCACTTCAGTGTAACAGTATTTTCTACATTCACTTTTTTACATTTCTTAGCAGCGATATCTTTGCTCAGCTTAGATTAAGAGCTAGTCACTAGAGTGCAACAGCCACACTCGTTTCCAATAACCAGAAAAGAATAATTATCTGTAAAAAAAGTATTTAAGCAAATAAATGACAGTAGGTTCTAATGGTAATGTGTAAGAATCTTGCAAAACTGTTTAATATGTATATTTAAAGTATGTTTTCTTGAGCCTGACATGATTTTAGACTGAATTCAGTGAATGAAATCTGACATGCTAAACCTTCGTTAGCACACAGCAAGAAGGTCCCAGGTTCAGTCCCAGGGTGGAGCGGTCTGGGTCCTTTCTGGTAAAAGTTTGCATGTCCTCCCCGTCTCTGCGTGAGTTTACTCCGGATACTCCAGTTTCCTCCCACAGTCCAAAGACATGCATGCTAGGTTAATTGGTGTCTCTAAAATGGCCCTTAGTGTGTGTGACTGTGTGCCTGACTGTGTGTGTGTGTGCTCTATGTTGGATTGGCGACCCATCTAGGGTTGTTCCTGCCTTTGCACCCAGAGTTGCACTGGCTGGCTCGTGTGGGTTAAGCGGAAGATAATGACTGTTCCACGCTTGCGCTTGATTTTCTTTCAGATTACATTTATTTGAGCACGTGAAAGTTTTTTTTTCTGTCTGTTGTAAGCCAGAAAGGATTTAGTAAACACATTTTATACCAATGACCAGATTAGTACTGTTTGCTAATTTGCTGAATTTAGCTTTCTTATATAGATTGTTTCATATGCACATCGATCTTATTTGAACCTGGAACTGTACTTGCAGAGCCAGTGTTTGTCATACAGCTTCATCTTATCTGGCCAAGCATTACTATTCTCAGTTAAGCTATCTTAATAAAAACTATAGTGAGTGCTGCTCATAGCAGTAGCTAGCATGTCTATTATACTGTGTAACCTTTGTTCACTCCAGTTCCTTTCCTCTATTAGTGGAACGGTTACTCCTAAGATTAAGAACTAAGTGACATTTTCTCTGCTAAATACTTTGCTTTCAGGGCTATTGCTCCTCAATAACTTTCTCCTCAGCTAGATAATACTGGTATTTCACTTTCTGGAAGCACCCCAGGAAAAAATGTACTGTGAAATTTCACAGTAGAAACAAATGACCAAGTGACCAAATTACCATCAAAATCTATAGTAGAATATGAAATCATTTATGGTCAGTTTATAGTTTATCAACCAAGTGTACAGTTATACTAAGATATTTGACAGTGGAACCATGACGTGGCCAAATTACCATCAAGAATTCATTGTAGAGCTGTGAACTTTATGGTCAAACTGTGAAAGTTCACATTAAAACTGTCAATTTACAGTTTAACTATGCAATTTCACAGTGCATTTTTTCCTGGGACTGTTTGCCTGTTAGTTTAATTGCTTACATGTGTACTATACTGTTGCCAGGGACTGGCTATATATATTCATTACATAGTCGTATGAAGGATGTAAGGAAGTGTACAAGTTTTTTCCTCTTTATTAAATAAAGCGGGATTTATGTGGAGGCACTGTGGAGCTCTGTACAGTGAATTCTTATTCTTAATAGAGCATGAAATAGATCAGTGTGAAAACTGAATATGAGAGCAGTGGGAACATTGCTTTTCCTGAAAGATCGGTGTGGTTTATTAATGTGAAAAACTAGGACACATATACCATTAGTTGCCTGTAGAGATGTTAATCAGTTCGACCATATAAAGTGTGTCTGTGTCTTCACAAATAGGCAAACAGTGGCAGTAAAATGTGTTGTATTAATACTCAAGTGACTCTCCATATGACACATTTCTAAGTTTTTGATTAAGCTTTCTGCCCTGCTGTCCTTAAACAAAGTCCTCAGAGAATTGGTTTGCCAGCTTTGACTTTGAACTTTGACAAAAACCTTGACCCCAACAACATCAGACAATTTGAACATCCACTGAAATCCCAAAAGTGAACCGGGGCTTATTGTCTAACATCAGAAGCCGACCTTTCAGTCGTGCCAAATTCAAGTGGAAAGCCTGCTTTAGCAGCAAATGTGGAAGGGACAAACTCCATACTAATACTTCTGTTTTGAATGTAATATTTTGGGTGTCCACAAACCTTTGTCTATATACTGTATCTTTTTCTAAAGAGAGCAAACAAGTCATTTAAGGCTGATAGCTGATCTGATAGCGAGTGGCACTGAAAATAACAAATAAATCAAAGAATCTCTAGTAAACCTCTGCTTCTTGGAGTTTGCCATATTATGATCTGTACGTAATACATTCGAATCCGGTTAATTGGAGCACCAGTTAATGGGACCAGCCGCTTATTTGGAACAAATCCTAAAGTACCGAAACAAATCCTTTTATATACGTGTAATGTTATTCGCTTATTTGGACCCAAATTCCGCTTAATCAGACCAAAGAACGTAAGACCGAATAAGAAAAAGAAGCCACAAGCCGCCACAGCCACTGCAAAAGCGGATCAGCGAGATATAGAAGGATTTTTGGGAAGTGCAGTCCAACAAGAGAACACGTCACATCACACTGGATAAGATCCTCAAACGTTTAGTAAGAACTTGTTTTTTACAGTATTATGCTTTGCATGCTGAGTACCTATACATTGTGTTGTAGATCGTTTCGAAAAACTTGTTTGCAAATTTATTTTGTTACATAGCATGTCCTGTTTTGTAACATAGGGCATGTTCGTTTAATCGGAACAGCTGGTTATTAGGACCAAAACGATCGCGTCCCGATGCGGTCCCATTAACCAGATTCGACTGTAACCCGAGCCATTACTTTAGTTTATAGATTTTTTGGCTTTTTTAGATGTGTATCTGTGACAGTATTTACAGCCTTTATTTAGAACACAATCTTCAGTGTTTATAATGGTTCTTGGATTGGATCATTGAATAAATTATGATTATCCACAGTAGCAGATTTGATTTAATTTTGCTATAGGCTCTCTTTCACTGCAGCTGGATGTGAGGCTGGGAAGTGATGCTTTAGATCATCTTATCCATTTGTGCACCAATATTAATCTTCCCCTTTATATTGTTTATGTCTGTATATCTTGAGATTTTTGTTTTGGTGCTGGACATTTACTTCTCGCTCCCACACTTAATTAAGTTTTAGGAAGTACATACCTCTGTGCTAATGTCCTATTTCTGTTTATTACCCACATCCATCCTTCCTCAGCCCTAAGCTATGACCCACCTCCTGTTACCAGGGGCAACAGTAATTCTTGACTGGTATTCTTTGCGGGTGCAGAAGGAAGGTTAGAGATGTTTGTTTTCGAGTGTTTCCCCTTTCTCACACGCTTGACAACATTCCACGCTCGACACACTCCGGTGCTCCGGTGACCAAGAGGCCAAAAATAATCATTGAAGAAGAAAAGACTAAATTGATATTCTACCTCCAGAGTTAATCAAGATGCTGCAATGGGCTGAGCTAGAGAAGATTTGTTTATTGAAGGTTTGTTTCCTGTGAGATTTATTTATACATTTCCCTGTGTGTTTGGACCCTTTGGGATATAATGTACTTGTGAAAAGCCCTGATTAACATTTTTACCACTAAATAAGTCTTTTTATCGGACGTCCTCTATAGTTCATGTAAAGTTCTTGTATATGTAGCCCATTTCGATTAACTTTACTGCATGCAGTAGCAAAAACTGCAATAATGATTGTTGTTGGATCTAGGCCTGGTTTCAAGAGACTTAATACAATCTGAATTATTAATTAGTAATCAATCAGGTAATTATAAAACCCCAACTGAAAAAGAAATGGCAATTACTGCGATATTTCCTGTATTTTTCTGGTTAATTTAATTGAATTTGTTAATATACTGTACATCAATTCCTGCATTTTAAGTCTGCAGAACAATAAGGTTAAAAATAAAATAAAGATGTAACTTCTAACAGGTGATTATAATCATGATTGGAACAAAGCAGCGTCAATGAAATGAGTCTTTGAGGAGCAAAGATGAGCAGAGGATCTACCAGTTTGTCCACAAATGTGTAAAAAAATTATTTAAATGTTTTAAAATAATGCTCCTCAAAGAATGATTGGATTTACATATGCCGTCCTACATATAACATAATAACAATAACATTCAATATTTAATATATAGGGCAGCACGGTGGCTCGCTGGGTAGCACCGCTGTCTCACAGAAAGAAGGTCCTGGGTTCAATCCCAGGGTGGAACGGCCCGGGTCCTTTCTATGTGGAGATGTCCTCCCTGTGTCTGTGTGGGTTTACTCCGGGTACTCTGGTTTCCTCCCACAGTCCAAAGACATGCGTGTTAGGCTTATTGTTGTTCCTAAAAGCGGCCCTCAGTGTGTGCCTGTGTGCATTGCTGGCTATGTGTGTGTGTTTATTTGGCTTCTTTAACGTCGCTATCAGCATCAGTGGCCATGTGAGCGACGTGTGTGTGTGTGTGTGTGTGTGTGTATATGTATATATATGGTTAAGGTACTGGAGAGCATTTTGTTTACATTTTTTAATCTCTGTTTTCATAGATTTACTTTAATTTGAAAGTTTTTAATTAAGCTTTCTTTTGTTGCATAACCCTTGTACGCCGATGTACCCTGCTGGTCTTGTAAGTATTTTAGTTTCTTTGGTCCTGTTGGTAAACATATTTGGGTTTGCTCCGCCAATTCTTATATATTAAAAAATCTTCTATATATTTTCTTCTAGATATTCTTCTTATTTATGTTGTGTGTTTAATGAAGATCCTGCTTCTGACTCTTCCTCTCAGGACAATAGGTGTATATTGACAAAAATATATGGCAAAAGTGGATAGACAAAGCTTTTGATCCTAGGTCAACACTATTACTTCTTGGTAAATATGGAGTTCAGTTGAAGCTGAAGTGAGAGGATTTGGCACAAAGAGATGTGACAGGCCTGTTGACAGACCGTGAAATCTCTCTCTGTCTTTCATTACAGCTAAGATTGTGTGAACTGTCAATGGCTCCATTTTGTCTTCCATCCTGTTTCACTCTTGGCCTTACTGGATCGTTCTACTGTGGAACAACCAAAGATTACTCGTCAGACCTGTGCCCAGACCAGGATGATCCTTTGCTTATGGATTGTTCACTCATACTCACTCCCAGTCTTGGTTTAGAGCTCAAAGAAAAGCCACCCATCGCATTTTAACACAGAGCTGCTCGTTCTCGATGGGGATTCTTAAGGTGCTACAGGCCTTTTGAGCTCCGGGTCTCCTCCTGCCACTTTGATCTCGTCTTGATTAGTCTGAGATTAACATTCACGTATCCTGAGATGAAAAGAGAGCATCCTGGCAGAGCCTCTATAGCTTAAAATGAGTTTGTGCATCACACCGTTGACTGATGGGATAGGCCGACGGCGCTTTTGCAGAAAAGAGGCTTTTAAGCGTGCGATCGCTGAGATTGCAACGTCGTCATATCAGATGCTCTTTTTAATTTCTCTGGAAGATAATGATGTCTCTGGGCCCTTTTCGTTATGTCTTACAGAGTCCTTTGAGGTCCTAATTATGATGTGTAGATAGGGGTTTAATAATTACATACGCTAGTTTCTGGTTGAAGCTGTGAATGCGCCGGCTTTTGAAGGGAAAGCCTGCTCACTCTGGCTTTTAATCATGCCGCGTCTATTTCAGAGCCGTCTCCGGCATGTGTCTGTTGCCAGCAAAGGAGGAAGGAATATCACCTACAGCTTAGAAAACTTGGTACATTTGATTGACCTCATTAACCACTTGTCAACCTTTTTATGAACTTAATGAGGTGTGCTACAACAGTCCTAGCTGTGCAGGTGTTGTGTCTCATACAGCACCAACTACTGGAATAAGATGATGAAACATGGTATGAGTCACTGGAGATTAGGTTGAGCTTAAAGAGCATGGAGGTGGGTTCTCACACATAGACCTGACCAAGACCTACGCTGATTGTAGCATGTATGCTCAAAATCATATGAATATTAGATGTAATGTTAGGTATAATTTTAAAAGTTACACTGCTCACACCATGAAGTTTGAAATCACATATTCAAATGAATATGAAGCGATGAAAATAAGAAGCATTTGCTTTTATTTTATTAACCAAGATGATCAGGAAAGCAAATGAGAAAGTCAAAAGGTAGATTATTAAGATTCCGCAAACTAAGTTATCGTGGTTGAGTAGCGAGTGATATATTCATGGGGTGAACAGGACCATGTCAAATTGGCCGAGAGTGCCCCAACATTGACTGTTCAGTAGGGTGTGTGGTCACCCAAGAGTGCTAAAACAAACTGACAGTGATGGGGCATGGACAGGATCAGATTGTCCAGCAGTTCTTGTGGAATCCTTTGCCACTCTTGCTCCAGGGCAACTTCCAGCTGAAGAAGTGTCATGGGAGGCTGTCGTGGAGCTCGGTACGACCACCAATGCTGATACCAGTCCAAACCATGATTCCACCACCACCAAAGGAGTCGCTTTCTCTTATGAAACGTGGCTTCTCCTGTATTCCTTGTTCACGGCAGATGAGGACACAATGATTGTCAGGCTGCAATTGAACTGTGACTCATCTGAAAAGAGGACATTCATCCACTCATCATGGGTCCAATGATGATGCTCATTGACCCAACTTCAGCAGATAACAGAATGCATACCATTGGTTGCCAAACATGCAGTCCAACATGGTGGAATCGATTTCGTATGGTCTCGTATCTGTCGTTCCATTGGCAGCAAGAAACTGCCCCCAAAGCGGTTCTATTGCTGTGACAGATCATCTCGATAACTGAGTTCAATAACCTCATTTAATAACCTACTAACAACCAACTTTCTTTGACTTTTTATTTGCTTTAATAAAATCAAATGCTAAAATACACTCATATTTTCTCCCTTCTCTTCTATGATGCTCTCTATTTTATTATACTCTTTTCATTTTCTCAGAAATTTTAGTCTACATATTATTATACTTAATTTAAATTATTACATTTTCTTTGTGTTCTCTGTTCATTTTCATATTTAGCTTCTGTTTTTAAACTATTATTATAAACTAGCGCTGCCACAAACGACCAATCACCGATTATTTTTTTATGGTTAGTTGACTAATCGGATCATACATTAATTGAATATAAAACATACAGCTTATCGCACTGCAATGCAGCTGCTATTATATAACCATTATTAGATTTCAGCTATAAGCTAACAAAAAAACAAAACAATTAAAATCATAGTTAGAAAACATTAGCATTCCTATTCAAACACATCACTCTTATAACGTTACAGAAAACACATGAATGCGTGCTAA
>JAVSBV010164207.1:0-14297 GCA_033117975.1 Parotocinclus spilosoma | reverse complement strand
TTATCCGGAATAACCCTTAAATCCGAGCGTTGTGTATAAACTGAGGTGTGTGTGTGTGTGTGTGTGTGTGTGTGTGTGTGTGCGTGTGTCTGTGTGTGTGTGTGTGTGCACGCATCTGAAAAAGACCCATGGCAGATGGTCTTGTTCTGCTCTCCAACATCCAGCTTCCTATCTCACTCATCAATCTGATGACCATTATGCCAGCAAGCCTAACGAGGATCCTACCATCTGCTGTTCTAGAAAGGGGGGTCAGTAAGGACTTAAGACTTTAGTACTAAACTCAGAGGATGTGCTTACACATTACAATGTTGAACACTATAATGTTGGAAACATCCCCCATATTGGTGCGTGTGTGTGGGGGGGCGCAGAAGAGTAAGGTAGTAAAGCAAGGTCAGTGTTGGGACAGTTGTGGTCACATTGTGTCAAAAAGAAACGCAAGGAACAAAAGTGTAACATTTTTCTGTACGTTTTAAACTGGAACGTATTACTAGAGATGGGACTGATCCGATCTTTAACCTTAATCACAAAACCAAAGTTAAAAAAACTAACATTGCTGTTTTTGCTATCACAAAAATCAGGGGATAATTCAAGATAAAATCTCTTATAATGAAATATCCCCTCATTTTTGTAAGCACTGTTGTATAATTACATTTATAGCCATAAATAATGATCATTTAACAGCTATATATATTGTTATAAATGTAAAATATGTTTAATATAGGCAATATGTCATTTTATGATCAGCTTACTTAAATCTTGGAAGTTTGGGTTTAAATCTGGACAAATTCCACAATGTATAGGATAAACGACATTATAACAGTATAAAATCCAGCAATACACCAGAAATGTTGCATTCCATTGCACTCTCTCTGCATAATGACAATAAAATATTATCTAATCTAAAATTCCTTCACTATCCCATCTCCCTATGCACTAATAAATCATTCCACATCGTCATCTTCCAAAGAAGCAGACACATCACTAACAGAGAAGATATTTCCACTTGTACACACAGTTATTGTCAATTATTTTATACAGTCCTGTTGAACATATTGCATAAGCCCATGGTGGGTCTATTTAATTATCCTACGCCTGCAGAATCTTACAAAAGTAAGTACTCCCCTCACATTTTTGTAACTGACGCTCATTGAGGTTTAGGTCTGGCAGCTTGTTTGACCTTTACTCTCAGCTTTTTTAGCAAGGCAGTGGTCGTCTGGTAGGTGTGTTTGGGACTGTTATGTTGGAATACTGCCCTGCGTCCCAGTTTCCAATGGGAGGGGCTCATGCTCTGCTTTAGTATGTAACAGTATATGTTGGCATTCATGGTTCCCTAAATGAACTGTAGCTCCAGACAGTCGGCAGCCCTCATGCAGCCCCAAACCATGACGTTCCCACCACCATACTTGATTGTAGGGAAGATACTCTTGTCTTTATACTTCTAACCTCTTTGCTTCCAGTAATCCCTAGTCTGTTTGCAGGTTTTCTGCAAGAGGCTACATACTGGGATGACAGCCTTGCAGACCAGTTTGATACAGTGTGCGGCGTATGTGTCTGCGGCGTATGGTCTGAGCACTGACAGGCTGACTCCCCACTGTTTATTTACACTGTTATACAAGCTTTATACTGACTACTTTGCATTGTATCAAAGTGTCATGTGAGGGGTGTACTTACTTTTGTAAGATACTGTAACTGGTTACTAATAATTAATTATTTATCAAACTATTCAAATGATCATCCAACATAATAGAACTACTTGACAAATAGTAAGTGGATCTTGACTCATCTGTGTGAGTATTAATGTCCGTATACACACACTTTTCTACGAATGTGTGTTAACACAGTACTTTCTGATCAACAAGTATCTTCCGTTAAGTAACTAAAATACTAATTAGTTATTTAAATTATTTTGATGTAATTAATTTGGTGTTTGATGGAGTGTGTGAGAGTGTGTGTGTTTCCTTGAGTGGTTGGTTGGCTTCTGGCTTTGTGACAGTCAGAGTTACTGTATTATCACACACTCACTCACTTTCCATACATTCTTAATTCAATTCATTGTCACAGGGAAGCCAGGGCTTAACAGGTAGTGATGACTTTAATGTTATGTTTATTATTGTTGGTACTGTATAGAGTTGGGTAGCATATTAGTAGCTATTTAGTAAATACTGATACATTACAGTGGTCCATATAAAAATAAAACTGTTGGCTTCTACCTGGCTATATTGTCTCACTAACTTGAGCTTTGTGGCATAAGGCACAAATTATATCAGACTAATTGACCGATCGCTGGACACAGCCGCTCAAGCTGAAGACCGGCACTTTCTGGTCACCAGCCAATTGATTTGTGCATTTCTAATTAGTAGTTTGGGGAGCAGAGTTCAAAAGCAAGTGTTGCAGCATTTGCAGCACTGTGCAAACGTCTTAGGCCACCATTATATATCTTTAGTAATGATTTAAAAACAATTTTCCACTGATCTTCTAATATTTGTGCGTTTTAGCCCTTTCTCCCTAAAGACAATTTCTGGTCAAGCTTCTTCAGAACACAGATGGGTCAACTTGGCATTTTAATGAAGCTGCCAGATGCTGCTATTGCTTAAGAGTAACTAAGGTAAGGTCACAAATACTTGACACATTAGCATATAGAAGTGAGTTTTTCTGATTCCTTTTCACTCTTTATATTGCATACAGATTTCCTGTACTTCCTGGCAATAAAAGAGAAAACTTGTCACCCCCTGGGTGCCAATACAGAGAAGATACACCTGCTTACCCTTGTTCCTCCATCATCTCCTGGAGCTCCATGCATTTCAGTTCCACTCGTCTCTTTCTCTCATGGTCCAGAATCTCACGTCGAGCCTTTTTCACCAACACAGGTTTGGACTGAACAGCTTCTTCTTCCCCTGGCTCATTAGCAGCAATGGGGCATGTGCTAACACCCTGGGCACCATTGGCACTGCCCTCAGGGGAGGGCACCCTTGCCCCATCATACATTGCCTCGGCACTATGCAAGAGAAAAAGGTATAAGGTCAGGGACAGTGAGTTGTGAGTACATTATTTTACCTCATGTGCCATCATTGCATTCAGCAAAGTATTTACAAGTTCAAATGAACCAATGGCTCAATCATTTTCATATATGATATTTTATAATAAAAGTCATTGATTAAAGATGGTTTGGTTAGTGAGATAAACATCAAAAAGTCTGAGACAATCAGTGAAAATGCTTTTGTTCTCACTTTTTTCGATTTCTTTTCATTGTAATTCATATAACCCACATACCGGGCGAGCTTGGGTGAAAATTGAATTATTTTAATACACTTCATATAGGTGTGTAACAACCAAACACTGAGTTTATGATATGATTTCCTTACGATTATTGATTTTACATTCAATAAATGACAATGCAAAACAACGCACGTGCTTTTCCCGTTGAGAACACATGACCCTACAGTCACTCTGTGTAGTTTTACGTTATGTTATAGCATGTGTTAATATTTGTTTAGTTTTGTTTTTTAAACTATTACTAAAAACTTACACTGCTCACAAAAATTGGGGGATATTTAAAAATGAATATGAAGTGATTGAAAATTAAACGAGATCATCCGAAAAGCAAAAGAAAAAACGAAAAAGTTGTTCAGTTGTGCACATGAGATGCAAACTCAATTATGGTGATTAAGTAGTAAGTGATATATTCATATGGGTGAACAAAAGCAGGTTAAACTAGATTACAGTACCCCACATTGACTGTTCAGTAGGGTGTATGGTCACCCAAGACTGATAAAACACACTGACAGTGATGGAGCATGGACAGGATCCGATTATCCAGCAGTTCTTATGGGATCTTCCTCATATTCATTTTGAAATATTCCATAATTTCTGTAAGCTGTTAAGCAAGATCCTAAACCCACAACTGCTGAAATGCAAAATTGCATCAGTTGCTCTGGGGTGTCTGCTAAATGACATAAATGTAATTGAAAACGAATAGTCACTTTCACTATAGTTCGTACACTGGGACAGATTTATGCTTGGCCTAAGGATGCATTCCAATCAAAACATCTGCTGCCAATTACTATGGTTTAGTGGATGCCCGAGCTAGTGAAATGAGTCTGACCAGTATGTTTTTCATAAAAGCCAACAAAATAGGTGTGTGATGGGGCAGAGTGGGTCTGTGTGACATGACCACAAACCCAACCCTGAGTGGGCCCTGAGAGTTTCACCAGCACTTCTCTGCTTCCTGCTGGTCCCAGAGTTACAGGGCTCATCTGGGGACTGTTGCTCTCTATGGTACAAACAATATTTTCTGATGATGTGGCAACATTCCAGGATGATAATACTGTTACAACCATGATTGCATTAAGCATTCATGGACTACTCTCTGCATGCATGTCATTGTTATATGTTTTAAGGAATCACAGTTGTTTCCCCACCGTTACATCATAGGGTCATATGTGTCGAGGTGTATATGGGCATTAAACCACCTAGGAAGGGATCAAAGCACTGCTTTGTCGTTTCCTGATAATTGGCCCAAACTGTACCTGATCTGTGCCAGTGCAATGGTCTTGACCATTACAGAACAAAGTAAAGTGAACTAACAAAGTATGTAGACAGAGGGGTCACTTATAAGCAAAGTAAAAATATAGAAAGATTTTTTCACCATACTGTAATATTCACTCCTATGAAGCACAAGGTTTGCATTCAAGCATAGAAACAATGCTGCTAACAAAATCACATGGGAACTACAGCATGACCTCAAGAAAGAGAGAAACAGCAGGTTACAGACCACCAGTCAATCCCAAACTCATCATGCCAATATGCTTTACATACATTTCCATAATATATACAGCTGTATATGGGAAGTTGTCTTTTTTGTATAAAAACTTGTTTATATACACTACCAAGAACTATGCTAAGCTTAATATGATCATAAAAGCAGGAGGCAGTTCGTAAGCAACCCATGCACTGTGGGTAAAGTCACAAAGCTTAACAGGTGGCACAACAGCAGGAGGAATCATCTCAGAATTCATTATCCAGTAATACTCAGCTACAAAACCCTGTGACCTGCATACATATTGTCACTAAGTCTCTCGATCATGTAGTCTCTCTCTCATCCATGCATATATCTGTAATACACCTGATCATCGTTTCTCCCCCTTATGTATTTACTGACATCAGCCTCAACTTTGGGACAATATGCGTACCAGTTATCAGAGCAATCAAAAATATTTTATGGACAGATGAGACCAGAACAGAAATTAATATATTATACCAAGTACAATATTTAAAAGAGCTGCGTGTGTAAACACTCCATTCGAGCATAATAACTTTCATTCATATGTGAAACATGGTGGTGGTAGTATCATAGTTTCAGTCTGATCATGGCCAGAGTGAGCTGTCATTCTTGATTTAACTATGAATTCCAAATTATATCAGAAATTCTGAAAGAGAAAGTCATGACATCTGTAAATGAATTGAATCTCTAAAAAACATTCAAAATTTGTTCTACCAACAAAAAAAGGACTAATGTTAAACAATGGAATGAAACTTCTTAATCCAACAGAAATGGATCCTACTATTTAAGCTGTTCTATATGAAGGAATGACCTAAAACTTTGATCAATTATTAAAGAAAATGTTTCACTTTTGTCCAGTCTATATAATGATTGTACAAGTATATTTAAAAAAAAAAAACATAAGTCAATTTTGAATTTTTGCTAGAAGAGCCTGCTTTTGTTTGAGTCCCTTGCTCTTTCTTTTTGGGAAAAACTCTACACTTGAAAGTAGGGCTCTAGGACCTTGTTAAGCTGCCTCCTGCCTGTATACAATTGGGTTTGTATCCAGTACATGTTTCATATGGTTACTTTGGGTGCATAAATGTTTGATTTGTAATAATCCAGGAAACCGGCATGCCAATGAATTGTTGCACTCTGGCAGAGAAACCCACTTCTGGGAAACCCTTGTGTGCCCACACAGAACCAATGCTCCCAACACCTAACAGCTAGGTCAGAATAGCCTTGTTAACAACGACAATCCAATGGATTTTTGCAATTATGGAGTACCATAGCAACTGCGAATCGAGCTTGACGGTGCTGGGCAGTGAGCACAGGGCTCACTACAGTCCACCCTTATGAAGCCTGTTTCTGACTGTGTGGTCAGGCACATTCACACAGTGGCCTAACTAGAGGTAATTTTGTAGGGCTCCAGCAGTGCTCATCCTGTTCCTACTTGCACAAAGGAGCAGATATTCTTCTGAGGAGTTAACAACCTTCTATGACCTTGTCCATCTCTCCAAGAGTAACTGTAATCTCCTCTATACTCTTAGGACTGTGCTGGAAGACACAACACAGCTTCTGGCAATTGTACGTTTTGATGTGCCATCCTACAGTAGCTGGACTACCTGTGGAACCTCTATAGGGTCCAGGACCCTAGCCAATTGCAAAACTAGTGAAAAATCAACCAGAAAAGATGAAGTGGTTTGGAGGTAATTTCATTGTTGCTCCACTGGTACACATGTTGCTAATTTCATTAACACCAAAGCAGCTGAAACTGATTAACAACCAGCTACTTAACTGATTAATTTCCCAGAAGTTAAACTGAGTTGACGAGCAGTATTTCATTTTAAAGTTTCCTTAATTTTTGTGAGCAATATTTATTCATATATACCAAAAATTAGGGGATACTTCAAAATGAAATCTCCCATTATGAAATATACATACATTTCTGTGAACAGTATACATCAAAAAATTATAGACTTCATTATACACATTTTAACATGGAGTACAGCATCAACTCAATTGGACTTCTTTAACCTTTTGTGCCACGTGATTTCAGACAATCAAAATGTGCCAACAAAATTTTTAAAGGATAGTAAATCTGCCCTGCAAGCAGCATGACACCAATTAACACTTTTATGCAGAATTCTGCCAAGATTTATATAAATTTGTAAATAGCTGACCCACAGTTTTTTGCCGTTCTGATCATATGGCTGCATCGACTGCAAAAAAAAACAGTTAATTAGGCGAGAGCCTGGTTCGCTCAAAACAATACTTGGTGCGTTTGATAGCTGCATTTGCCGTGTTGTGTTTATTCCAAGCTGATTTCTTAAGGCTGTGAGAGCTAGCTGCTGTTAATCAATGGCTTCAGCTGAACAATGATTACATGGTAGATGCAGTGTGTGTGTGTGTGTGTGTGTGTGTGTGTGTGTGTGTGTGTGTGTGTGTGTGTGTGTGTGTGTGAATAAGCTGTATTAGAGTGCAGACAGCTCACCACATAAGTCTCTCAATGCGTAATTGTATTTGCATAGACTGCCATTCCAGAGCATTCGCGAAGTCCCTTGCTGTCTCTGCTTTATTTTGTGCAGATGCAGCTTATTCATTCAGAGAAATGACAATAACAATTATAGAAAGGAGAAGTAATTAAATCATAAAGAAAAAACTCTCATATGAAAGCAGCAAAAATGCTGAATGCGTGAATTGGGGAAGTCAGTACAAAATTAAAACTCACCTGAAGATTTTTGAAAGTACAACTTCAGTAACTTGACTGATTCATTCAATGTTCCCTGAACACATTTTTCTCTTAGTTAAGTCCCAAGTGGCTTTACAGCATAATCTAGAAACACTGAGAAGAATCCAGGAATGTAAGAGTAGGCAGACAACCTAATGGCAGACTTTAAGGTTGTGGGAGAAACTGGAGAACCTGAAGGAGCCCAAACACAACAAAGACGAGACTTGCCAGATTCCATAAAGATGGGAGGGAGTGAAAGGGTCTGGACCTGGAGGCTGAACAACAACGACTGGCCTTCAATGCCACCTTCTTAGCGGATAAAATAAATGATAAATGAAACAAAACATTTGGTAGATAGTTTTATGTACTTTATTTAATACAATCTTACATTACACTAGTGGTTCTCAAACTTGTTCTACAGTGCCCCCTTTATAGATAAGAAATACCCCCCTTAAAAATGAACAAATTCTTGATTTTCTAAGTATATATTGTGAGTCTCCACAAAATGTTGAATAGCCATTAAGCAGGTGCTGCATATATTTATAATTTAAGGCTAAGCATACCTGGAAACCATGTTTTTCCTCACTAGTGTGTCTCTGCACATCGGTAGACTGCCCAATCCAATTAAAATTGGGAGCATGCGGTAGCCTAGCAGTCAAGGTACTGGACTCTGAACCTGATGGTCCAGGGTTCAAATCCCACCTCTGCCAAGCTGCCACTTTTGGGTCCTTAAGCAAGGCCCTTAACCCACCATTGCTTGAACTGTACGACTGTATCAGCTGTAAGTCGCTCTGGATAAGGGCAACTGCTTAACACCATAAATGTTATATGGGTAGCTGGTACACATGCTAAAACACATACTTAAAAATGATGTTAAAAAAAACGGAGCACTGATGAAAAAACCAATGCATGCTGATGCATAAATAAAACTTTCATTCAAGATTTCTGAGCTCCAACTTTTGATCGAATGTGTTACAGTCTGCTGGGGATTGAGTCATTCACTTCAATGTCGAGTCAGATGAAGGGGAAACTCATTGAGGTTGTCAACTCGCATCTAAAGTTGCACAATCTGGTCTTTAATTCCATAAAGAGAACTCATGGGGAGCAACAGCTTGGCACGCTGTCAGTGTGCACACTTGTGTGTCAGGTTAACCGTTTCTGCTTACGAGTATCCATGTGTGAGATTTTCAAATGATTAAGGGTAACGTGGCAGCTCTTGCATCTCAGAGTTAAGAGCCAGCTGCTGAGAACCTGAGTTTGAATCTCAAGTTGAGATAGCAACAGAGGTGGGTTCTTAAATTGATCTTAATTTGAATGATCCTTATACCAGTTCACATAAACCTGAGATCAATCTTCAAAATGAGCTCATTCACCCCCTGTCTGAATAAATCTTTAACCTATTTAATCTTGGCCATTGTTATTTTTTCTGCAATTAAATCTAATTTGCACATCAGTCAAGCACAGCTGGAGCTCAAGTGCAGGCACCCCAGAACCTGAAAGCAGATATCTGATTACATTTTGGTTTAAAAAAAACATGACATTGGGGAAGATATGGAGAAGAGCAAAGCCGCATGTGAGCTGTGTAATATGGAATTGAGATACTGTGGGAATACCACAAATCTGAGAAACCTTCATATTGAAACAATGCCTGACGCCAAACAACCTCCACTAGGGAAGGCATTAGTGATGAAATTACCTTTGAGTTTTCTTGTGCCAAAAAACCTAAAAACTAAATAAAATAAATAAATAAAAATAATTAAAGCCCTTGTTACTTTTATATGTTGGGATATATGTCCATACAATGTTTTGAAAGCAATGTTCTGAAACTTGAGTGACGTGGCTAATTCGAAACCTGTACGAAGCTTAAGGTTAATTCTTACATATGTTAAATACATGACAAAAAAATAGGGGATATTTCATTATGGGATTAATTTGAAGTATCCCCTAATTTTCATGAGAAGATGCTCTTTGTACAATACAAAACAATAGTTGTAGTCAAATATTTTTCAATCCAAACAAAATTTATATTGTAACTAAAATATTCCTAACAGTATTGTTATCAAATGGATTTGGAATCGAATAAATTTAGGAAATCTGATACTATAAAGTAGCCAAAGAGCGACACTAATTTTTTTTTTGATGGATACCATGGACAAAACAACAGCTGTTGTCTACACAAACCAGCAATGCAAAACAATGTGTTTTCTGATGGGTGTTGAGAATCCAGCAGCAACTTTAGTCTATATGCAGCATCCATACTAACATGAATGCATATTTACATATATGACTTCACTGTAATTATATCAATGAATATCCACCTGATCAACTTCTGTTCCCTTTAATGTCTGAGGGTCTTAATAATTATAATAGGAAATCTGTTTTATATAAATCTAATTAATGTATGAGCAACAAGTGGAGCCACCGTAAAAAGGGGAGAACCTGGACTATATTCTAGAGTGTTTTCATTTTGTGTTTGAATTAATATCATTGTTTAAATCAGAACACTAAGTGCAAATTATCTAAACTACTCTTTAAAATAAAGGCCAGTCAACATCCATTTTGGTCAACCCAGATCATATCGCGAATATTAAACCTATTACAAGTATTTTATTTGAATGATTGTTTATCCTGTAAATTCAGATTAAGATGATTTGGTTTAGTTTACTCCAGTTATTATTGGTGATACATGAATCACTTTTTAATTCTAACAGAGCAGAGTCAGATTATTCTAGATTTATTCAACTACACATACTGAAATCGCTGCACACGGGGGCAGTTCAGAAAACATATGAGATTGCTAAATGATTCAGGTTTTGCATTGCAAATCTGATCACACTGAATTTGCAACAAAAGCCAGAGAGAAGAAAGGTGGATGAAGAGGCGTCTAAACATAGCATATGTCGTTCTTTGCACTCTCTTCTTGTTCGTCCTTGGCCAGAAAATGACGGAAGAGCAATATTCTTCATTAGAATGTGCAGAAGCGTAGAAAGTTCTCTCTTGCCACTCATGGTCACAGTATAGGGTAGCAAATTGACTCATTCCAGCAGGTTTACATTTACATTTAATAGACTCTCAACTGATAGTGTCTTACAATATAGAAACCCATGCAATTATAAGTAAATGGCTTTGTTCAAGGGCCCAAAGTTGAGGGTTTAGCACCTTGGTAAAGGGCCCACCAATGAATACATTTTAGACTTACTTTATAAAGCATTATCAGATTTTGTCATCAACAAGTCTATGTTTATATGACCCAGGCAAGGATCTGATTTCTACTACAGCCAAAAATCTCACAGAAGGACGTGACGTAAGCATCAAACTTAATAATTAAATAATGAAAATTAATTTCCTGAAGCATATAGTGTTTTAGAGTCTCCCCAAAAATGTTTAGTACTCATTTCGCGAGTGCCGCCTTAATTGCAGGGTTGCCAGATCCCTCAACAGAAGAAAAGCAACCAGGTATATGGAAACAAGCCCAATTGAAGCAGTTTTTGATTCTGTTTGATTCTGCTAGCACCTCCAGGACTCCAGCGTTATACCAGTGTGTATCAGTTACCTATGTGTTTTGTTTGCGTGCATGCACAGACTGAGAAACATGAGGTAAATCAAAGCCAGTGTATATTAGCACAGAGCAATCTGATTAGTGACCTCAAATCCAACTCTCTTTATCAGATTTCTTAATCTGATTTCTAGATTAGAGTATGCAGACTGCCTAGCAGATTCCACTTATTCCAAGAGATTTTGCTTCTTTTTGGACCTGGTGCGTATATCTCTCACAAGATCTGGCAACCCTGGTATTAAATACATCACTTGCGAAATTGCTTTATTTTTTCATATAATATTACTGGCTGATTGCAGTTGTTGACTAAATCATGTAAACCTGGAGATAAACATCTTAACCACAAAGTCTCTTGCACCCAGTCATTATCTTGTCTTTGCTAACAGGCTAAACTACTGTAAACAGGTAACAGTTTTGAGTTTGTCCTTTAAGGTCATGTCCTCACCTTCAAATTCCTCCCATCCAAATAACTGCTTCCTGTAGAGAACCAAGTGCTTGAAAGCATTTATTTCCATAAGCCCTCTGAGACATGGCAACAAAGACTGGAATAGATCGCTGCTCAGAGCAGCTCTTTAGAAGGCAGCCTGGGGATAGTATGCTCGAAACAGCCTGAATTCAAAATGGGTGTGTAAGAAAATGGAAACCATGGGTGGATTTTAAAGTATAAGCCTGGCTGGAGTGAAGAAAAATATTTGTAAGTTGGTGGTGATCACCACTGCTAGAAGAAGCAAGTTCTGGAAGTCAGTTTAGTTTAGTGTTTATCATAAGAAACCAAACATTGTACCTTCTTTTTCCATAAAGGGAAGATGAAGAAATGTCATTAACTGACCAAAATGTAGCTTTCCTGCCACATTTCATAGCTCCCTAAGTAAGTAAGATGAGTGCATTTGAGCTTGGTAGATGAATCTATGAAAGCTTTCCAATGATTCTTGACCTTGATTCCTCCCAATGATGCACCACTGTGTTTACCCATGGAAAAGGCCTGACATTCTCCAGGAGCAAAGAAACAGAGCTGCATCAAAGACTGCAGCTTTGGAAAAATCCCTAGTGGGACTCAATTACAGCTAGAAAATATGACTGGGCCTCCATTGTCATTACTGATAAGCCTCACTTCCAGAGCGATATGGCTGAGAAAA
Source organism: Parotocinclus spilosoma (assembly GCA_033117975.1). Classification (NCBI taxonomy): domain Eukaryota; kingdom Metazoa; phylum Chordata; class Actinopteri; order Siluriformes; family Loricariidae; genus Parotocinclus; species Parotocinclus spilosoma. The sequence continues at coordinate 2,115 of JAVSBV010164207.1, read as the reverse complement.
GGGAACATGGGCAGCTAAGTGGATAATGACTTTACCAGTAAGTAAACTGCAAATTACACAAGACTCCAAGTCTTGATCTATTCCTTAAGGCTAAACCTAGTTTTTATCCTACATACTGTAGCTAGAACATGGGTGTGCATTTGGGAATTATCTGATACTTGCAAAGAAAGTCAATGGGTAAGCTTTAATGTAATGCAAAGGGAGCGAGAACATGACCAGCCTTTAAACAAGCTGTTCTCTTCATGATATGGCCTACTAATTATCAAGACCAATTCTACATTTACACTTACTTATGTTTTACATTTACATACCTAAAAGTATCGCTTAGAAGAGGTGGGACCCAGGAAAAAAATGTACTGTGAAATTTGACAGTAGAACCGTGAAGTGACTAAATAACCATTAAAGTACATAGTAGAACTGTGAAATAATTTATGATCAGGTCATAATAAACCAAGTTCACAGCTGTACTATGAATTGACAGTGGAATCATGAAGTGGCCAAATTAGCATCCAAAAGTTATAGTAAAACTGTGAACTATACGGTCAAACTGTGAAACTTCCCAATAAAACTGTCAAGCCACTTACAGTTTTACTATGAAATTTCACAGTATATATTCTTTCCCTGGGGATTTGAACGTTGAAAATTTGGGGCCATAGAACACTACCTTAATCATTTGGCTGGGCTACCACAGTCACACAACAAGCAGATTTTAACAAAGAATGTTAAAAGTAAAAGCAAACCGTTTGCTTTAAGAATGTAAGTTGTTATATGATTACAAAAAGTTCCTGGACACTGCATTTAAGTCACTTTTCTTGGCTCATAATGGTTTGCATTAACAACAAATCCTACCAGTGTTTTGGTTATAGGATGACATTGCACACCTTGTGTAGAGACCTCAACTATTGATCTGCTATGATTTTCACACACAACAGCCTCTAGGGCGTACTCAGAATAGTGCAATAAGGAAACATCTAGTGAGCAGCAGTTCTGAGGCTGTAAAAAGAATGTACACGAGTAGCTATGGTAACTCGTAACGATACCATTCTACAACAGCGGCGAGCATCACAGAATGGAGAACCTGTAAAACCTTAGGGCAGACGGGCCACAATGGAAGATGGCCGCATCAGGTTCCACTTTCAGTGTTAAGCCATTTTTTAGGTTTTGCTTCTGGGGGTGTGAAAAAAAGATAACTAAGAATGGTAAGAATTGAGAAAGTCTAAATGAATAGAAAGAGCACCACAGAATTCTAGCCTTTTAGCAGCTGGGGTTAGCATGAACACTGTTGTCAAAACTGTTTACAATGTTAGCATGAATATGCACAAGCTTTTACAAAGAGCATTTTCTCTCTTACTCTCCCAATTTCTTGCAAACCTTTTCAAAATAACTGGGGATCGTACCTAGTAACACATCATGGACGAGTGAGCGGTGCCAGCAAAAAAGAAATAAAAAACTCTACCTAAAGTTTCTCTACCTAGCCATTAGTCCTTGCCTGGTTTGACCTTGCCAATCCAAAAATATGTACATACTCCTTACCTGATGTTCGTGTATTTGATGTCACAATTAGCATCGTTGGCCATTTCAGTAACACTCTCAAGGTAACATGTATACACAAGGTTGCATCAGGACCAGTCATATACTGCTCACAAAAATTTGAGGATATTTTATTGGGGCTAATTAATTTTGAAATGCTCACCAAAGTCACTAATGGTGGTTTACAGTCAGCGCTGCACCAAAACAAACTACAGTCGAATCCGGTTAATTGGACCACTGTTTAATGGGACCAGCCACTTATTCTGACGAAATCCTAATATATTCGTGTAATGTTATTCGCTTATTTGGACCAAAATTCTGTTTAATCGGACCAAAGAACGTGAGAAAAAGAAGCAAACAAGTCGCCACCTAGCGGATGCAAAGCGGATCAGCGATTTAAGGGAGAATTTTTGGGTTTCCTGGGACAATTTATGCTTTTATCAAAGGTCAGGAAATCCGAAAAGCTGTGTTGACAAGAGCAAAACCAGTGTTAGGTGAACACGCCCAACACTTTCTTGATTTTGTTCAAGTGCAGTCCGTCAAGAGAACGCGTCAGATCACACTGGATAAGTTCTTCAAACGTTG
>JAVSBV010164197.1:0-14298 GCA_033117975.1 Parotocinclus spilosoma | reverse complement strand
ACAGTAGTTCTTGTTTGTACGTTCGCTATACGTGTAAATCGTACAATAAAGGTTTAATAAACATTTAATATGTTATTTAATCAGACCAGCCGGTTATTAGGACCAAAACCATCACGTCCCGATGTGGTCCCATTAACCGGAATCGACTGTATATATTATTATATATCATTATTTTATAGATCAGGGGTGTCACCGATCTTTTTGGAACCGAGAGCCATTTTGGGAGTACGGAGAATATTTATTTCACACAAACTTTCTCTAGAACAAAGTTAAACTCTAGTTTAATAATATTAATATTAATAATAACAGTAACAAATAATCACAATCGGTATTTGTACAGAAACTGTCAACATTAACAACAATTTCCCATATTTAACATATAACATTATTTATTGATGTCAATCCCAATCGGTCTACGTTTAAAAAGGTCCGTTTATTACGTCTCTGATACTTTTTAACATGTTTATTTATTTATTTAAAATTATCTCTTTCAATTCATCTGACACTGAATTAAATCGTGGACTTTCTTTTACTGGTTTTTGAAAATAACACCGCTGTTTGTGGGTCGGTGGTTGAAGAGTGGAAGCTTTTGTGAAACGTACTGAAACGCCTCTGCTTCTTCTTCCCAATCATTGTTCTAATTTTTATTTCTTTTGCTTTTCTGCCATGTTTTTTAAAAAAAAAAAAGGAAAAAGAAAACACCATGCACTCACTAGATTGTCTTAGAAAAGATTGAGATGGAGGTCTTGCACACGATATTTATCTTTGTCCCCTGGCGAACGTAATTCTTTTTATACACAATATCCATTCATCCTTTATCTTCAGCTTAATCAGCTAGAGACACCGATTAACCTAACACGCATGTCTGAAACCGGAGTACCCGGAGTAAACCCACGCAGACATATGGTGGACATGCAGACTCCACACAACACGTCCCCCGGGACGTTCTTGCTGTGGGGCAGTGGTGGTACCCACCGAGCCCCCGTGCTGTCCTAATGAATGACACTTCATCTGACAAAACAAACATCTCTTAAACGCTTTTGGACTTACAGGCTGTCCTCCCCACCAGCGATGGTTCAGCTTCTCTTTTCCTCTCAGGGTGAAGGACGCATCGAAGACGTGGTCATACATGGAGTTACCCACGATGCCGTGCGACTCTGGGTAAAGACCCTACGACAAAATACATGAATATAAAGGTACGATGTGATCATATCATATCATATCATATCATATCATATCATATCATATCATATCATATCATATCATATCATATCATATCATATATCATATCATATCATATCATATCATATATCATTAATTACAATAGGCATTCATTTAAGCTGTTGAGATGCACCTGCTCGTTCAGGTATTTAAATCCATTGTGAGCAGTGTTTTGTCGCAACCTCACCTTACATTGGTACGTTGTTGTGCTTCGGAGCAAGGTATAGTAATTGGTAGCACTTCAGCATTAGGAATTCAGGGAAAGACAGTACTAGCGTAAGCCCCAAAAGGTCCAAATATTGTTAGGATTGGATTTCTGTGTGACTGGCTCTCCATTTTTGACACACTTTGAGCATTATCCTGTTTAGTGGCGTCAGCTACTGTATGTTCGCCGCTGCAAAGTGAGCTTCTACTTTGTTCTTTCTGCATTTATTGTTATCTAGTCTATTTTTAAGACTTCTATCAATCAGACATTTCTTTTACAAGAATCACACTTCTTTATCTGCCAGTCTGATGGTTTAGTTTGATTTTGGTGAATGCACAAGATTGTTACCTGCCTGACTGTATTGTGCCATCTGTAAAGTTTGGTGGTGTAAAGAAAATAGGTTGTTTTTCAGGGGTTGGCCTCTGTTTCTCAACTCTAGTTAAGGGAAATCTGAGTGCATCAGTACACCAAGACATTTTAGTTGTGTGCTTCCAACTGCTTCCAACAGCAATTGAGGGCAGTTTAGGGAAAGCTCTCTTATAATCCAGCATGGCTGTGCCCCCAGTGCACAAAGCAAGGACTATAAAAGCATGGTTTGGTGAGCATGGTTTAGAAGAACTTCAACACCTGGTTTCACTGAAACCACTTTGTCATAGTTTTTACGTAGAAGGTCTGAACAACATAGGACATGGAAAAAGATTACATTTACGTACATAAGCATACATTTTACGTGTAAATGTACAAATTTGGAAGGACTATTTCACCAAATTAGAAAATGACATAAAAATGACATTTACCAGAATGTGCACGAGCATTAAATCTTTGAAATTTGAACATCTGACATTGAGAAGGTTTTCCACACACATGTCAGCAGAGTCAGGCTGGAATCCACAACAGTACCGGTCCAGCCTGTCATTTACCTGTAGAAACACACACACAGGTTTTTTTTTATTATACATCTACTCTTTCAGGTTTTTAAATTTTTAAATAACTATTTTTAAATCATTGTGGGGACCAGCAAATGTCCCCAAAAGTAAAATGTAATCTCTGTCCTGGTGGGGGCATTTGACTATCCTCACTATAAGTACCACTTTGGAAGTCAGAACAAGACCTACACTATGGCATATAATTAAGTGGTTCCTTTACTTCAGTCACACCTACTGCTAACAGGTGTATCGAATCAAACATACAGTCATGAAGTCTCTACAGACAAAACATTGGCATTTGAATTGGTTTTCCTGAACCGCTCACTGACCCCACATTCGAAAGAATTGAGAGCAGCCCAAACATATCATATACGTTTGCATTTTACAGCATTTATCTCATGTAATTATACAAAGAGACAAACAGAAATGCTTTGCTTTATTATACAGCATCTACTGTATGTATGTGTTGTATGTTTTACATATTCTCCTTAGTATACTGATTTGTGCTCTACACTGAAAAAATAAAGTACTCTATCTATCTTTCTATCTATCCATCCATCCATCTTCTCATGCTTGCACAAATAGCCTTAATTAAATTCCTGTTAGCAGATGAGACCTACTAAACACAGAAAGACACTGCCATTTGGGTATCCAGTGTTCAAGCTGGGTGGTAATACAAAAAAGGTCTTACAATTTGTCTTCCTTTCGTCTAATGGGATGGTTTCAGTTGAGCTATGTTTGATTCTTGAAGTGTATGAAATACAGGGTGGGGTTTGATTAAGAGCCTTTAGGTAAGAAGGAGCTGGTCTATTTGTAGCTTTCCAATCACGTGCTAGCTTCAGTGTTGCAATTCTGTCAATAGATTTAGTGACCTTTTGTACAAAACCTTAGCTACTTCTATTAGATAACCAATACTGCTTATGATGGAGAGGCAATGCTCTCTCTCTCTGTCTCCTCTGCTCTGAGTGACGGAGTAGCACATTCAGGTTAACACTGATTTTTAATTTTGTAAATGATCATTAATTACATTATTCATCCTAGTGTCAGTATTCATCTATATGTTGTGTCTGTGTATGTTTCAAGCTACCTCTATATTCTCGCTAGCTCATAACTATATAAACTGGTGGCACCAAGGTGGTAAATTATAAGGGAATTTTTTTAAATGCCTTCCTAGAAAATCAACTCGAAGAATACTACTGTGACAAATGAGAGAGCCGATTGTATAAATAAGTATGGTTTTATAATGAAATGTTAAAAAAACTTGCATGTTGATATGGTGTTTATATACTTTTGACCCTCTTTTGTAAAAACAGAATGTAATTATATAGTCACAATTTGTTTTATAGTGACATAATGTGTACATGTGGTAAGAAAACCAAGTCAGACTGAACTGTGAGAGATCTCAGTGATCCTGTGTGTTTGAGGTGTGTGTTTAACCAAGCTTTTCTGCACTCCTTTGCACTGGGGCACTCACACTTCTTTGTAACATTACACATGACTGTGAAAGATAGCATTAAAAGATTTTGCATCAAGGTACTTTATTGTCAAGATTGGTCAATAAGCTGAAGGAGAGCTCAGTTCAAGCTTTTACGTTTATAACAGCTTTCCATTTTGTATAACTGCCTTTTTTATATGGCTAAACTAATTGGTATAAAGGTGAATAATAAGGAAATCATGGTTTGGTTTGGTTGAAAAATCAGGATACTAAGCAATTAAAATATATATTATTTACATTATTCCCCAATTTGAATGATTTTGGGATGTTTAATAAGAAGGCACAGCTCGTTTCAGGTTGGTACTGCTCTCACATTCTTTACTTTTTAGTCATCCAGTATTGGTTATAACGGCCAGTTTCTTGGTTCACTTGATGCAGACTGTATTTTGTCTGGGTCTTTTCACCCTTTCTGTGGTTCACTGTAGTTGATGCTGTGCAATCTGTACTTTAATTCATTTGACACTTATTGGTTAGTTATGGTTTTGAGTCTGGAATGTATGTCATTAAACATTGATGGGTGTAATAGTCTGTTTTACTGAGACTAAAGCATGACGCAGATCTTGTACTTAATGAGTTCTTCCAGATTGAAGCTTATCCGCTCTCTGTGTTACATTAGTGCAATGATAACCTTAGGGTTGATTTATGTAGTCTTATGTAATCTTACGTAATCCAGATCCCAGTGAAGCATACTAAATATTGCATAGCAATACCTTGATTGGCTATTTTGCATTGTACAATTTCTGTATTCTATACAATCATCACATGTAGTTATTGTTTTCTTTCTTTACATAAAGGTATATTTTATGTACATGCACAAAGACCCCATAATGTATGTGTGTTCCCCTTTTGTGTTTTGGCAGTCTTGCGTGACCAAACAACCAACTGATCAGTCAAAACTCTCATACAGTTTTACATGCTTCTGTTTACCCCCATGAATATATCACTTGCTGCTCAATCACCATAAATGAGTTTCCATCTCATTTGTGTAATCAAACAACTTGATATGCCTTTTCATTTGCTTTTCTGATTATCATGTTTAATAAAATAATGAGAAATGATGTGAAATAAAATATATTTTTGAATCCCTTCGTATTCATTTCACTTAAAAGCCATACTGAATGGTTTCCTTGTATTTCTTGTTGCTATCTTGAGAGGAACAGAAGGCATGTCAAATTTCCTTTCCCTACAGTGACATCGGGAGTGTCCTCTTACTGTTCAACAGTACAGTGTTACTTGCATTCTGAGTGCCATTAGAGCTGTTAACTGAGGAGCCATGAACGAGTGTAAATGGATCCCACTCAGCAAATTCACCAAATCAATACCATGCTGTTGGCTCTTGGCTTATCTATTGACTTTACTTTTTTGTGACTACTCATGTTTTGGTTTATATCATTAAAGCCTATGACACAGCATTCAGCACATACACAAACAGATTAAGGGTGCACTCACACTGAGCCTGGAAAGCGAATGACCCCCTTCCCATTTCCCCACTGGCTCGCTTACACTGCTTCGCTAAAATGCTACTCTACATCTGCACTAGTGTGCATGGTACATGGCGTGTACATGGTTCAGATACTACTTAAGGTCAAATTCTGTAGAAAATACTATTTTGCCTGCATGCCTTAATCTATAATTAGATGTTAAAACTGTCTGAAGTTGAACTTCTGGTTTGTGTGAACAGAGCCCAGCTACAATTCTTTAATTCACCCGCTGACAGATCCTGATAGCTAGCTATTGTATTTTATCTATGTATTAATTTACATATAAAGTTAGATATAAAGTAAAATTTATATTTAGGATGTAGAGGGATTATTGATATATATATGTAAAGTTGAAACAGACACCCCCTCTATTTTTTTATTATAATTAATCTGAAGTCTTCTTGGAGAAACACTAACATGAGGTCTTAATCATGCAAAGTTCAGAAATAAACTTGTGCTGCTTCGACTAAGACATGTGTCTTGTTTCTTCACTAATCCACAGGTGCTTAAAATTTTACACACTTTAGTTCATATATACACCCGTAGGACTCATTAAAGAGGAATTTTATACAGTTTTTGTAATGTTTTCTCATGTTAAAAACACAGCATTAATTAATTAAATCCTACAGACTAAATGGAAAATCTGCAATTGTTAAAGCTACATGGTTGTGCTTTGCTACAGAGCAGTTTTTGGTTATATTGTAAAATCGCACTGGAGGGTTTTTCTCTTGGGTATATCCACCACATGGTTGCTTTGTGGGTGCAATGCATAAACAAGTTGAGATTATGAATATGAGATGTATTTTGTTACTCTTAAATTTAATACATTTTAAGTTTACACTGGTTAAAAATGAAAGCCTGCAGTGTGTGTATTAGTTTATAGTTTTATATATTGCTTTTGTATTGAGAAAGTATAATATTGAAACTGACAACCATTAAAAGAAAAAGTCTTGATTAAGAAATAAAGTTATGCTGGCTTTGATTAAGACATACACGTGTATCTTGTCTTTTTTCACTTATCCACAAAACCAAAAACATTGCTGTCTAGCCTGTGTTTCACTTGCTGCTGACTCAGATTTCCACTAGGTCTGATGCCGGCAATGGGAGCAACAGTCAAAACATTCAAGGCCTGACTGACGCCCCTGGTAGGAACCCTATATATTTCTGATTTTGTCAGGTCAACTTAATTTCATTTGTTAATATACTAAAGCTAATGCCCTGTGTTTCAGTGATGCAATACATTTCAGAAATTGGGTCAATAAATCATTTACCACTCTGTAATTTTGCCATTCCTTCTCACAACTCATATAATGATTTAGCACAAGGGATACACAGTAGTGAAATTTTTTTTTGTTTTTTTGTGTTTGTGCAGCGGTGGTTTTGTATTGTCTAGCTGAGAAATGCATGGACGTCCTTGGAAAAAAGCTAATTTGGACCAAATCATGATTACAATCACCTGTTGACAACCTTATTTAAATCAACCAGCCCTAAATTGCCCCATCCCAACTTTTTTTCAGAATGCATTGCAAGCCTGAAATGCACAGTAATCTCTAACTGTGAACACACTGAACAGAGTATAGATGGAAAAACAGCCAAACAATAAGTAAAAATAAGTAAAATTATCTGGCTGTTATCTTCATCTTGTTTATTACCATCTCATAAGATATCACTTTTATATAGCTAAGACATCAGAGCTTAGGTCACCATGGTATTCTTGACTACTTCCAGAAAAAACATTTATTTATAAGCTTTCTTTATTGTCCAGATATACAACAATAGCACGCAATGAGTAGTAGATAGTTGCATTGGCCTATAATTATACTAAATAGAAGCTATCCCTGATTGAAGCTCTACTTGTAAAGCAGTGGGACTGTGGTGAACATGTTTCACTTATGAGCTCCATTAGGATTCCCTCCTACTAGCTTATACAGTAATGTAATTAACTGTAATTACTAGATTTCACATACTCTCGCTGTGACTCTTGCTTTGACACAAACCCTAACCATATCCTGCCTTGCAAGAAGGGCAGTTTACAGAAGCAGATATTTCACTGTAATTACATGCCTCATTATTTGGGTATATACAGTTAATAAACCACAGACATACAGTATGGACAACCTGGCTGCATAACCATCAACTACAGCACAGACAAAGCCATTAATTCTTTATCCTTGGGGAGTCAAAAGACAGGAAAATGATTTAAAGGGATAGAACTGAGTTTAAAGGCAGACAGTAGGGGGCATGTAACAAGTACAAACAAGCAGAGTCTACACACTCTCTCCTCCAGTCCCCACTACAATTATTGACGCTCCTGGTGAAAAATCTACCTTTTGGTGAATTAGCTTGATCTCACATTGAAAAATGAAAAAAAAATAAAAATAAAAAAATAAATAAAACAACACTAAAGTTAGTCTGAGTTAAAAAAAATCCCACATGAAGAAATAATCATTTTAATAAAATACATGCACCACAATTAGCATCACTCCTGTATATCTATAAGATCTTAAAAGATTGAAGAATAAAGAGCAGATCATCTTAACCCACAGAATGTATTTAGCTCTTCCAGCCCTTGTTTCTGATTTGAACATTATCTTTCTAGTTTAACCCACAGGTTTTCTATGAGGTTTAGATTAGAAGTCTAATTTTGTATTCAATTGAACAATTTTTGTGTTAATCTGAAAGTATGTTGTGCTTCACAGTCCTGCTGGGAGATTGACAGAGGTTGGAGGCAGATGGATTTTAATTTCAAATGCCCTGGCCCATGATGACATGTGCTAATAAGCTTCTCGGGGCCATTTTTCACGACAAACCCACCTTGAGTGTTTATAGACAGCCCAATTGTCAGTTCATCTGATCATAGAACATGTTTGATTCCACTGAAAGTTTCGGTAGCATTAAGCAAATTGCATTTAAAGCCTTTCAAATGCTTTGTTGTCATGGAAATGGCTTGGTCACCCCAAGATGTAATTCTCCAACAGGAGGGTTTGGGTGGTTTCAAATAAACGCGAGTCTTTTCCAGGCAAGCTGTTGGTTAATTGACATTTTAATAGATGCACTATTTGTAGACATAAGCATTTTCAGGTGAAACTTTAGTTTACAGATATTACCTGTCAGGTTGTGTAAGAGCAGCATTACAAACGCAGGTGTAGCACAACAACATAGGCTGACGACTACACCCAGATTTTCCAGGAAAGCTGCCCACATGGCTGAGGTGAACTGGGAACCCCTGTTAGTGTGGACGACCTCAGGGATCCCAAACAGGATGTATACCTTGTCGAAGAGCACCTCTGCTGTTTCGAATACCATGGGCAGCAAACTCTAGGTTCCATTGGATGGTTCAGAGAAAGGCTGGAAGTAGGGGTTCTGGCTCCTCATGGTGTTCCATGGCAGTTTTGGGGCAGCAGGATAAGGCGTCTGCCTTCGTGTCATGTCAGCCAGGCGGTAGGAGATGGCAAGGTCGAAATGAGTGAAGAAGAGGGCCCAGAAGGTTTGACAGGGGTTGTAATGGTAATCTGGGTGTTCAACAGCTGACTGATGGTGAAAGTGATGAGTTCATCTAGAGACAGATATGCGTCACCGCTGAATGAGGGTTATCCCATCCTGCACCGCCAGAGTGCGGAACTCCAGGCTGTGTGCTGCATAGTAGTCAGTAGTTGTTCGGCTGCAGAAAGTCCTTTGCAGGAGTGTTGGAATACCACGCAGAAGGCGTTGGTAGACTTTACCTCCTCCCCCTGTTGGAGCCAGATCGCTGAGGCCCATTCCAGCGCTGGACCCATGAAGAGTGCGATTATCCGCATGATCTGTACTGAATCTTATTCAGGTGGCGAGTGTGAAGTATAATGCATACTGCAGATCCTTTAGGCAGCACTGGAGACTTCAACGTGAGGAGGCTGTGTATTACTTGTTTTCCTTTATTTTTAAATCAGCATTGCAGTATTATTAGTGCAAATAGGTCACCATGGGTTATAACATAGTGATGACAGCCACCTGAAAAAAATCAGGAACTGAATGGCTTTCTGAATTCAGTTAGCATTAGCAGTTATGACAGTACCCAAGTAGAAGTGTTTTGCTTTTACATTTTACTTTCAATCAATTACTCACTAAATTCCATGAGATTTTCAACACTTCATTAGAAATAAGATTTGTGTTGGGGGATATGGGGAATATTTCAAAAGAATATAAAGAGGATCCCACAATAACTTCTGTTCACCCCATGAATTTGTCACTTGCTACTCAATCACAATAATTGAGTTTGCATCTAATTTGCATAATCAAACAACTTTTTTGACTTTTTATTTGCTTTTCTGATTAAGTTGTTTAATTAATTAGTGAGTTAATGTAAGTGTTAATTTCTAATAGGCTTAGCTGTAATATAGTATTTAATATATCAAACTCATTATATTGTGATACATAGTTAAGACGGATTTTCTTTGGAATGTAACCCCATTGTAAATCATATACATACATAACAGTACCCATTTGTACCCCTCTGGCTGGTACTGGCCCCTTCAATTAAATGCTCTTGTCTGAAAGGGAAATGATAAAATACTTCAAACACAAAAAAAATGCACAATATTATTAATAGCACAACTCAGTACATAACTGTTCTATGTAATTATTCATTTATAGTTATATTGTATACAGTGTATAATGTATACAGAAGGCATACATTTCCACAACTTCTCACCTGCAGCAGGAAGTCAAACATTGCCAGTCTTCCCCACTCTGAATGGTGCACACCCACACACATAGATGAGTTAAGAGCCACCTCATTCCCACATCTGACTTTCAGTAGAGCCTGATACTGGGGCCAGGTGAGAGAAAATGAGTTCTGGTCATTATCAGCATCAGCAAGATGCTGGATATCTGGATCCCACCACACCACAGGTCTCCCGGCACTCCTGGTATATTTGTAGGGTAGAAGATTACTACGAAAGGTCCTAAGCACTGCTGGAAGGCTGCGGTTTAGACCCAGAACCCTGTCCAAATGAAAGGCAAACACCTCGGCCCAGTCACTATTCCGTTTGATCAGGGCACACTGTCCTTTCTGGCATAGTCTGCTATGGTTCCCGCTTAATGGAGTAGTATTGTGTCTGTGACCACCAAGTCCAACTTGTAGCACCTGGCCATGACCAGGAAGTCTCACTTTACTCAAAACAGTGCCTGTAGCAAGCAGATTCATTTTCTCGACATCATCCCGACTAAACCAAGGCAAAGATTCAGCTCTTGTATCATTCCACACATCATTAGAATGATTATCATGTAAACCATCACAAGAGTTTGTTCGATGTTTTCTCAGCTCAGCAGCCTGCCCAATGACATTGATGTTTTTAAGCACACCATTTAGCTCGCTTGTCCCAGAGAGCTTTGATAGCCTTCCAGTTACTTTGGTTCCTCCTGAGGCTTGTTGAAGTTCCATAGACAGACGTACTTGAGCATTTCCCATTATTCCCTGCTGCTGGAGCCCATCTGGATTACATTTGTGCCTACATGGCTTAAAGTCAGCGTTGAGATGTATGCTGGCAGACTGTGATATGATTTGGTCATGTCTGGGTTGAACAAATTGGAAAGCATACTTAAAGTCAGTGTCATTGCTTGGTTCATGGGTTCTTGTAAATGGTTGCAGTTTGTGCTTGTTTTTGACTGAAAAAATCCATTGTTTTGGTCTTATAAACATTTTCTTTGCTTTGTTTTTTGTTGCTGGTTGTATTCTTTTCTGTACCATATTCTCTTTGTATTGGGGTTGTGTGTGCTTGGTTGAATCTTTCATTTCGGAAATCTTCCATGCTCCACTATAAATGTTTGATGGAGGATGATGAAGACCTAGCATGGACACTCTTGTTTCTGGCTCAGTGGGCTGGTTATTGTGAGGTCTTTCTGAGGGAAATCCTCTCTGTTCAGAGGGGAAAGGTGAATATGTATTTATCATGACTGCTGACAGGGTGAGGAGAGACAGTAAGGCCACAATGTAGCGCCGCTTCACTCTCAGCTTTAGCCCTGTTCTGAAAGCCTGCCAGATAGAGCAAAGAAAGAATGCTAATTAAAACAAATCCGAATATCAGTGGGTACTAGGAAACAATATCAGTAAATCACAAAAAGAGTCAAATCACAAAAATATAATGTGTACCGTATGCAGGAGGAACAGCAAAGCAAATTGCAGGATATCTCTGCATGATGGAAATTAATTCCATTAAGTAATACATACATTTATATAGCACTCAATCCATATGTGTTTAACATCAATGCTGTATATGCATGCTGTTTTCTGGTCTTTTATATTTAATCATTTGTATTTAGAAAAGTTGTGTAATCGTAATCCAAGTCACTATAGTAAACAAATACATTCTGTGTGATGTAGTAACACACAAAAAAAGTTGTGCTGCTATATTTATTGAATACAGTAGCTAATAATTCACACTTTATGATGTAAAATTGCATGGGTTAATTACTTCTTCGACATTGAGTTGTCCTGATGTTCACCTTCAAATCACAAAAAGTTCGGACTATATGGAAAATGTATATTAAATGCATTTACTTTTAGTTTTATTTAATTCCAGACAGTATGAACCAGAGATATTTTTAAAGAAAGCTGGGATGGGGGCAATTTAGAACTAGTAATTAATTAAAAAACTAAATAATGATGTAAAAGTAAACAGATGATGTAAATGTGTTGTAATCATGATTTGGCATAAAAGCAGCTCCCAGGAAAGGCTGAGTCTTTGATGAGAAAAGATGACCAGAAGAGATGAAGCCTGTCAACAGATGTGTGCGAAAATTCTTGAAATGTAAAAAAACAACTCCATAACTGGCAGACCAAAAACAAAAAGAAACATCCATACTGTTATCAGCAACAAGTCTAAAAACCAGGGCCTGTCATGGTATGGGGCTGTATCAGCACTTATGTAAAATGTCATTTCTATTTCTGTGATGGCAGCATTAATGGAGAAAAATACATTGAAATTACAAAGCAACACATGTTGTCTTCAACAAGTCATGCATTTTTCTACAATACAATGCAAAATCACATGCTGCATATATTACAAAGGTATAGCTGTAAGAGAAGAGGGTACTGGACTGGCCTGCTTGCCTGTCTTGTCTCGAATAGATAATGTGTGAAGCATTGAGAAACAGAAAATAGGACAGTGAGTACCATGTACCGTTGCACACCTTAAGACATGATTGCAGGATGAATGGGGAAAAAAAACACCTGAAACTCTCAATCACTTTTTATCATCTGTGCCAAATCGTATTTTTTGTGTGGTAAAAAATAAAGGTAACATTACAAAGTGGTAAATATTTACTGTCATAACTAATTTGGAATGTGTTGCAGACCTGAAATGCAGAAATGGATGTTTATTACCAAATAAAATGAGGATGACCAGACAAAACATGAAATATCTCAAATTCATACTGTCTGCAATTAAATGTAAGAAACACTGTGTGATTTTTTAAATGAGCTTTTCTTTGGGGCTATATAAAAAGATTAGCTGGAGGTTCGGGTTGAAGAGGCGCCCTGTGCTACAAAAAGGCACATATAGTTGAAGACCTCTCAGAGGACCATAGAAAAATATTTTTAGTGAAAGACTGAACCGGAAAAGACAAACAATTATACACCAAGAACAAAGAATCACCATCAATGTTTTTGAATCTTAAGACAGTCTGGGCCATTAGAGGAATTCTGTTTTGAGTGGAAGCGCCTCACCATGTATTTATCCTTTCTTTTAGTGGTTTTCTTTAATTACATTCTCCCAAATATACCATAGTCTAGAAGAGTAAGTTGTAATTTGAAAGAGCATATGGCAGCAATTGTCCAATATTGTACAGCCAAAAATAAAGAGCAAACAGTCTTTGTTTTTTGTTGTTGCCTTGAAAGTTGAACTTTGCACAGAACACTTAACTGAGTTTTACAAACTTTGCTTGTAGTGTTTTTGCAAGCTAACATTTTGTTCACTGTCGCTGTGCAGTTTGTTATCTCGATTGCAAGGCAATCTCATTCAATCAGATCATATTTCTAACATTTTCCTTTCAAGTCAAATAATCTGATATACAGATCCTGCAGATCTCTTACTGTAAGGGATGCCTCGGGGGAGATGAATGTTTCAGCTCTGTAGGATCCCTCTCTGTGGCTGAATGTTTTTTTATGACTTTTCCAGATAGGGGCTGTGAAAGACTGCTATTATGTGGCAGGTTGAAGAATGTAAAGCCTGCAGTGCCATAGGGATAAAGTTCTTCTGGAACAGCTTTCCCTGCTCCTGAAGAAGCATAAGCACAGGCCTGCCTGCAATAGGCTACACAATAAGAAATGTTTTGTAGGAAACACAGAAACAATTTGCCAGCAACATACTATATTATTGTTTACAGTAAGTCTACCTTTTGCAGTAAGTAACTGACCGTACCAAGCATACTACTGTAATGTACGTAACTAGAAAAGAATAGTAGTAGAATTAGTGGTATATTCATAGTCTATCATATATGTAAGCCAATATCACATCACATCTGTTTGTTTGTATAATTCTGGCACACTATGCACAGTTTGTGTATTTTAGGTGACTCTAGCCACAACCACCAAATGTATTCCTTAGTAACCTTCCACATGGCTATGGTACCACACTTACCTCACAAAGTGTTGTTTCTCCAAATCCAATGATTCATTTTACCAACTTGAATAGACTACAAATCATAACAAAACTTTTCCAGTAAGGATTTAATAATTTCTTAAGTTTTCAAGTCCTAGTTGGTTGACAATTTAGTTCATTTTCAAAAAAGTACAGTTTGTTCACATTTGCAGCAATAAAGAAACTCAAGTGAGCATACTGAGAAATAGCTGGCAAACCTTGCCTATTAATGTGACACAAACTTGCTTTGCTTAATGTTTGTTTTGTTGTGTTTTATTCATCTGTTCTTCATATTTAAATTGTCAGTAACTACTTTGACATAAAACATCATGACTTAATAATCACTTTATTTTGA